>JAWQUT010001026.1:62655-89309 GCA_033807755.1 Ellobium chinense | reverse complement strand
GAAAATTTCTCCTCATTTCATTACGCTTCCTCCAGAAGCTTCCATGACAGCTTTCCTTTTTATCCTCATATTGGAAACAGTAGATAAGCAAAGACCATATTTTTCTTCAACAACCTGTCTTTCATAGCAAGTCATGAAGCAGCGTGGCTGAATAGTTATGTGATGGACTCAAGATAAAAAAAAGTCTTAGGTTCCATTCCCATCCATGATCATTTTGTTAGTGCCTTAGGAAAGTATTTCATTCACTTTTTCTTCAATCCATCTATCAGTAAAATGGATATCTGGCAGTGGAAGATATTGTTAGAATGCTAGTGATCTGCGCCTGTAAATGGCTCTAGGGAGTTGAGAAAGTCTAGAGTGATCAGACCTACTGAGGTGACAATACATATTTGTTTTGGATTCTCCCATCCTCCCCTTCCCTGCCCCCACAAAACTCTAACTAGCTGGATTCATTGAAACAATGTTTAAATATCTTAAATCAATGTATACCCTCAATGAATAATGCCTCATTATGTGCCTACTTCCCCCCTGATAGCATTCCTCATCCACGTTTTCCCCCACCCCATTTCATACTCCTTTGCTACACTAGTGAAGAGAGGGCAAGAGGAAGATGTAAGAAAAGAGAAGATGAAGTTTACCAAGAACATAACATGGTGAAAAGAGCATAACAAGAAGGAGGAAGGATTACAAAACATTAAGATAAAGAGAAAAAATATGAGGTGCAAACAAGCGAAACAGAAAGAGGACAAGACAGAGTGATAGGAGAAAAAGCAAAGACGAATTAAAAAGATGGAGAGGGGCAGAAAGCTGGATGGAGTAATTTTATAGTTACATTTACAGCAGTTGCCTCAGCAGCACCTTGTCAATGTAAATAGTAAGTATTTCTGCTGTTTTACAACTGAGTACACACATGTAAATACACATAAAAATTCTTATAGGCCACATCTAAATAAACAAATGAAATAAGAGTTAAATAAATTACCATCTTCTTTTTTATTATTACTTTGTATTATGATACATGAAGTCATAAACATGGAAAGTTTCAACCATATGCCTTGCAGCCACTCAAAATGAGACCTCAATCATGTAGACTAATTGATAGCACATGAAAGTTTAATGAGTGTACTTTCAGGAGGTGAAAAATGTTTTGCCTAAGTAGTATTCTGATCCTGAGATAGTTATTTGATGTGGCAAAGAATCACTCCCAACAACAAAAAAAAATTCTTAGAAAATCACAACTGAAGAACAATTTTATACAGTATAATTTATCTAATTTGCTTCACAAATGCTCAAATTTATTAGGAACTTTATGTGTATAGAAATGGTTTTACTCTCATTTTCTGTAACAAACTAAAAATTGATACCAAATGGCCTTATTCATCTTCTGAGTGTAATATCTCAGTAACTAGTTTAGATACATAGTCTAAGCTTCAGTTTGATTAGTTACAAGACATCATCACGTTGCTGTTGTTGGCCACCCTCCACACCTACAGTTTACTTTTGTCCTCTTTATCCACTACTTTGTTCATCTGCTTGTTGTTGTCATTTAATTCACCCTTCTCAACACTGATGTCACCCTGAGATTTAGGATCATAATCACCATCGTCACCAGTATCATAATCAATTTCTTCAGTCTCTTCTTGGTAATCACTATAGTCAATATCATCTCCGTCATCTTCCCCCTCATCCTCCTCCTCTTCATCATCATCATAATAATCTTCCTCATCATAATCATCCAGTTCATCATCATAGTCATCTGGGTCATAATCATTTTCATCATTGTTTTCATACCTTCCTGTCAAACTTGCATTAATAGACAACAAGTCCTCTGTGTCATTTACAGCATCTTTGAAAGCCCCATCTGAATTGTAGAGGATGGCCATTGACCTCAGCTCCTCATCGTCATATTCATCAAAGTAATCATCATCACCAGTGTCATCATCATCATTAGTGTCATCATCATTGTCAATATCAGTGCCATCATCATCATCATTATTATCATCGTCATCATCATCATCATCAACATCATTATCACTATGGATTTTATCACTTTCTTCAACAACGTCCCTCTCATTCACTCCTTCTTGTACAACATCCAAATTATCAAATCTCTTATTGGTGGCAAGAAGGTCATCGAATTTGTCATCAGCATGGTCATTTCTGTCACTACGGTTGCTATTCAAATAGCCATCATCATGATTGTCACTGTTGTCAGTATCATACCTAACAACATCATAATAATTGTCAGTGTTAGTAATGTTATTGCCATTTATGCTGGTGTTGTAATCATTGTCTTTGATACTCTCAGCACTCGAATTATTTAACTCATAACCACCTTCATCAAGATCATCAGCACTGGCTTCAGCACCACTCTTGTTGAGTTCACTGGCTTTCATCTTCTTGATAATTTCATCACTTGAAAAGCTGTCTCCATCTTTCACGTTATCTTTGTCAGATTTGCCATGTTTCGCTTTGTTCTTAATCTTTTTGCCATCTTTATCAAGGTTACCACTTTTAACATTATCCCTGATCTTTGTGCTGCTTTTGTCAAGTCTGCCATCATCAGTATAATCTTTGATCTTGAAGCTCCCTCTTTTAAGCTTGTCCTTCCCATCAGATTCTGTTTTATTTTCAGTTTGAGGCTTCAAACCTAAAATTGAGAATTTGAAAGAAATGACATTCAATTTGTCTATCATGAGACAGCTGTGTAACTGGAAATTTTAACAAGTGAAAAGGGTCAATGATGACCAAAATTAGCAAATATCATAAAAGATTACTGGATATATGGTTTATGAGCATTTTACTTTCACACTTATACAGTCAACTCTGCTTAAACATGACTCTCTGAGAGCATGGATAAAACAGTGGGATTATAAGGAGTTGCAATTATCAAGTGACATTCATATTGACATCTTGTGATGTGCAAAATGTTGCTAATATGGGAAACTTGCAGTTGTCCAGATTGCAACTAAGCTGTTAGGGCAAGGATGAGGTGGAAGCTTTACATGCTACAATGGAAGGAAGAATGAACAGAGAGACAAGAAAGGGAAAACAAGACAGAGTAAAGATAATCATGGGAGAGACATATGGGACTGACTCTGTCACTGCTCTGCAAGGGAGAAAGGGAAGGAGAGAAGGTTAAGGGAGAGGAGGAGAGAAGGGGGAGTAAAGGAAGAAAACATACATATCCTGAGAAACTTGTCCCCATATGTTTATGAAGAGCAGGAATTACAGCAATGTTGAATGGCAGGAGGAAGGATAAAGAAGAGAAGGAAGAGTCAGACCAGATCGACCACAACATGATCACAGCACAACTTCACCTGTGTTTATTTGGAGTATGAGATTGCAGTGCTGTGGAGGAAGAGGTGAGGGGAAATATATGACTACAGAGAACTTTAACGTGTGGATATAGGGAGGATGGCCATGCTTCTGCTGGAGTGGGAGAAAGATTGAAGAGGAGAAGAAGAAGGTGGAGAACTAAAACAAGGACCAAACTACAACACTTTTTCTCAGAAAGTTTTTAGTGTGTTTTATGAAGGGCCAACTGCAGTGCAGGGAAAGGGGGAAAGGCATTCCACACATTAACAGTTTATGATAAAATGGGCACACAGTCTCCTGAGCTTGACTGCTAACAATGAGCAAGAAATTATGAAACCATAGGTGTATACCTTGTGTGGGAGGGATGCTTGTAGTGTACTTCACAACATCACTATAGGGTCCATACACTCCTGCATATCTTGCCCGTACCTGTAAACAGTATGGGAAATGAACAGGAATAACATGGCAGCTAATATTGTAGACTTAATTGGAACACACACATGATCTATAATTTATCCCAAATGACTACAGATTGTGGTGAGATATTCCTGAGAGCATTATTATATTTATCATTATTTCTGATAACACATAACAGATTGGAATAATGACAAGTTGATTATTTGTACTCTGTTCCTTTGTTACTTTATAAATGAAGTGGAGGAGAAGTTTACAAAAACCCTTTTTTGCATTTTCTCAAAAGTTATCTCATAAAATCTCAGCAACAGAGAAATTGAGCAAATGTGTTTCTGTACTTAAATAGGAGTGATAAGTATATTTTAAAGACAACATAGATCAAAACAGTCTCAAAAGATGCATAAAATTTGAAGAACTTGACGGGAATTATATAAATGATAAAATTATGAAATGAGAAAGACACAAAACCTTAAAGTAGTAAGTTGTGTTGTATTCAAGGGACATAATCACAGTGTCTTGTCCTCGTTCTGTCTGAACCAACCACTCAGCATCATCAGCCATATTGTCTGTATAGTAGACAACGTAGCCTGAAAAATGTAAAGGATCATATTATCACTTCTTGCATACAGCATGGCATATTATTATGGTATTTGTAACCGGGTGGAAAGGCATATATACAGTATAGTAATCATCTCTTACATTTAAGGGGGAGGAAGGTGAGCTTAGTCTGATAAATTTTCAGATGTTACGTATTATTTTAAGGAATTAATAATGACAAGGAAAGACAAGTGAAAAGAATTCAGAGTAATAAAATAGAACAACCAAGAGACAGTACTTGTGAAAATGAAAACAAGAAAGAGCATGAGAAGGAGATCTATTATGAGTAATAAGCGATTTACTACGCAACTGGGATCTATCACATGGCCTTGCACACTCTGCCAACTATTCTCTGTCTCTATCCCTGTCTTTCTTTTGCTCCCTCCCTTCCTGTTTCCCTCTCTTTCTGCCTTCCCCATCTCATTCTGCATGGTAAAAGGAAAAAAAAATCAAATAATTTTAACCAGGTGGCACAGTAAATTCTCCTAGTATTCAATATTATAAGGGGAAGGAATGTGAGCCCGATTGTATAACTGCTACATATTATCTAAGGAAGTGTGTCACCAGGGATTTTACCAAATTACTGTGAAAGATAAATTTTGAGAATAAGAGCTGAAGAAACGTACACTAGAAAAAAATTCACGCCCCTATTGGCAAAGTGGGAATCGAACCCAGAGTCTCTCAGCTTGCAAATCTGAACATGCTACCACTACACCACAGGGGCGCTAACTTCACAGAAATTTAATCCTTAAATACCTGCTGCCTGAAAATGTTTCTTAACTTTTACATGTGAGCGTATTGTTCACTCATGACTCTGGCACATTTCGTGACTGCTCACACATAGCTGAGTTGATTTTTGTAATGAATTTTTGTAAGAAAGGCGAACTTAGAAGCCCTCCTCTTCACTATCATCATCATCATCATCTTCTTCTTCACTACTTGCAAAACATTTATCCGCACTGGATGTAAATAACTAAAGCAAGAAAACTATAACAATTTAACAAATTTAATGCAAAAATTTTGGACTAACGTCATTCTTCAGAAAATCATCATCATCTTCATCATCATCATCATCATCATCACCATCATCACCCCTACCTGTAATCTGTAATCCTTGAGAAACTTGAGGCACATCCCATGTTACTCTTACTGTTGTTGACATGTTGCCATAGAGACCAGTTACTGTGACATTGGAGGGTGCCTCTGTTTTGCCTAGGAAAAACCCAACAAAAACTCTCACATAGACATTAGGAAAAAAAATCAATTATTACTGCAGAAGCTGAGGCAATTACTGTTACAACAATTGTCTACATGTCAGTGCACAGCTGCTTTGCAGTCTTGAAGAGTTCCCGGTATGATGTACATAATTTAGTGTATAGATGCTTATTACAAAGTTACACAAAGGCCCTTCACAATTATACATGCAGTAAGGCTTAACCATACACAGTTATTGTGCTAGGTGACAACATTCATGTGTTTAACTTCTGATAGAACAGCATGCTTTGGAAAGTAGACTCCAAGCAGCATGAAATGCCAACAAAAGGTGATACTGAGGAGCAAGAGTTGAGAGATGACAACATGTGTTGTAGAGGAAAAGATTTGTGGGGTCCCATCAAAATATCAGAGCAAAATGTGATTACCTGAAGGGGGACTATACGTGACTATGTCACTCAAAGGCCCATGGCCTGCTCTGTTTCTTGCTTGAAGCCTAAAGTAATAGGTAATTCGAGGAGTGATGTCTTTTATCTTGAGTTCCTGTTTGTCCGTTGTCAAGACAACCCAAAATTTGGTGTCAAGAGCAGGGTCGGAAGTAAAGTAAATGATGTACTCTGGAAAAAAAAATGCTTGCCTTACTTGATATATCAGTGCATCAGTCTGATGGTATAACAGTTAGACTATCTATGTAGGTTACTTATTTTACATTGCTATGATCTTGGTTGCTGCTCTCTTCTGCCAGACACATACCGGTGCAACGACAAAACAATGTATAATCATGTAGTCAAATTACCATTAAATAGTGTTTTGTCATTGCATGGGACAATGGAGCTGGTAGAGCTGCAACCCCAAGCCTATGATCATAACAGCCCCACAGAAATTTAAGACCACTAGAATACAATCAAAAGCGAAAGAGATATGAGGAAAGAAAAGATGAGAGGGATGGAAACAAATAAAGAAGTGTTGACTTACAGAGGAAGGATTACCATAATGAGAGTTTTTGGTACAAATCAGTCATTTGAAAAACGGGGAGTAGGGGAGAGAAGTGTGTTGATTAAGTCTTTAACAGAGGTCAGCCCTTGGCATGCAAGATCTTAATACAATATACCCCTGATTCCTGCTAATGTTATTGTTTTCGCTGTTACTCCTGCCACAAATGAAAACTCTGCTTCATTGCTGCTGGCTCTAAGAAGATGTATACTAACCTTCAATCTTTCCATTAGGGTGGCGAGGCTCTGTCCAGTTTAAGTAAACATGAGTGGGATGACGTGGAAGTGGCAACACAGCTATGTTCTCAGGTGCTGATGATGGAGCTGAGAGGGCAAAAAAAAAAGAAAGCTTGGCACAACCTTTAAAGATACCGGTACAGTGTATATCTATTTTATACGAACCTGCAGTATGATATGTAATATCAAACACAGTACAATGCAAAACTGCTAAACTAAAATTTTGTTGGAACTGTCAACCTTAACCCAAAGACAAGAAAAGTTTACAGCCAATGTGTACTCAATGGAGTCAAAGGTTCCATTAGTGAAATATGGGCAAGTCTTTACTAGTTTGTGCAGCTTCCCTCATTTCATCCTTTACAAGAATGAAGCTAATTCAAATTCTGTCATCCTTTAATTAATAATCCCATTCTGTGTAAAGCTGTGGAGCACCATATCAACAACCAAAAAAAAAAACAAAACAAAAAAAACCACCCTAATTTGGCCATTTAGTATTCTGTTTACAGGGCTGTAGTGCACGCTCATTCATGATATTGCTACTGCACCACAATGATAAAGCATATTCCTTTGTCGTAAACAATCCTGTTTCAGTAACCTAATGCCCCAGTCATAAAAAGGGATGTCCTAGCTAGAATATGAATGTGAATGTTACAAAAATCACACTATTAATAAGAAACATCCATCTTAGTTTTGTAAGCTGAGATCACTACTGTAGAAAAATTTGTGCTTTCATGCCAGCACTCAACTGTAATTTTCTCAGTAACCACTAATGCGACATTCATCAAACTTATGTCACTTAAGCATCTGTCTGAGACAAATCATTTGCACTATCATTTATGACATACAGTTATTTCTTCGCTGAGTTATTGGCACTAAATGTTATGCAACCGAAGTAGGTAAGCTGCCTCTCAGCACCTTCAGATCATATTTTCTAGTTATCAGTTTTCTAAGGACTTGGGATGATGTGTACAACTTATGTATCTTGCTATGCCCTACAATTTGATGTATGACATTTTGATGTAACTTGCACAGCTACCCTGCCAGTCTCTGTTAACTTTCCAGCCATTGTCCATTTTCCCCACATTGATGCCAAATTAGCGCATCGCAAGATGAGGCGAGAGGCCTCTGACATAGAAGCTCTTCGATATGTCCGCGTGACCATGTTACATTTCACACCAATTTCCCCCTGAGTTAGTCGGGTTTTGGGTTCGAGTGTGGTGTTAGTCTACGCCTCAGCGCAGTTGAGCCCACATCTGGCTCCTGCGAGGCTCTTCACGCATTCTACCCACAAGGCTGGCTGGTAGGCTGGAAGCTGCGACTGATGTCAAAATATTCTATCTGCACTGCATACATGTAAATAAACTTTGATGTCGTCCACTCTACACGGCTGTGTTCCTGAAGTCTGTTCATGACAACAACTGCTACTGACCGGCTGAGGCTCGAGTTAGGCTAAAGCCCACAGCCGAGCTCGCCTCCCCGCCGCTCTTCATCTTCACTAACAACACCACCAACAGACCAAACAATAAACAAACATCCTTTTTTTTCCTCGCCATTTACGACACTACCAACATCCAGCTGGCCATTCTTGTAATCTGCTGACTACATTGCAGCCTGAAAAAAACTATTTTTGACACTTGACTAAAGCAGTATTTTTGTTCTGGGTTAGAATCAATCACCTCAAATCTTTTTCTTCATTAGTATTATTTGATAGCCACACAAAGTTTAAAATCCTGAATGCATACCTATCTGCAGAGTTGAATTCACCACAGGCAAACTCCATGAGCTAGAGCCACTTCCCCTGACAACTTTGACAGACACTTCATACAAGGTTGCTGGCACTAGGTCTGACAAGTAAAAGTGAAGGTCACTTGTGTTCACAAATGAGTAGGCCTGGCCAGAACTGGGTGAAAAACGTACCTGAAAAAACATGAATGAGGATGAACAATAATTTCAGTAATAAGTACTGCTTCCAAGAAATGCTTCCCCTCGTCCTAATTATGTCATAATTATATCATTGGACCAGATTATCAACAACCTTCTGGCTCCTTGGAGAAGCATGAAACCACCAGCATATTTAGAAATTGGTGTTAAAATTCAAAGAAAAGTCTTCACTGTTTATGTTAATATCTCTTCTATAGTTTGCATAAAACCCATCTTGCTGCACTTCATTCAGTGGGCATGACACTTCAGTATAAAGATGAGCTGATGTTTAAGACATCACTGTGACCGCTTTGTCAACACATTGATAGATAGCTTGTATGGCTCTTTTTGAAATGATCTTATATTGCAAAAGAAAGACAAAAATTAACCAAATCTCACCAAGCACAATTTTTATTCATTTTCTAAGCCAATGGAACACTGCCGTTACAATAAAAATGACATCACTCAGGATAATTCCAAACCTTTCAATACCTTCTGTGAGTTGTCCACGTTTTTATGAAGAAAAAATGGACATTTTAACACATTTTTCACCATGTCCTTGAAAAATCCATGCCATTCCTATTGTGCATAGTGTCTCTTTTTAGTGTGTATTTAATCTCTGCTGCAGGTGTTTAAACTATATTAATGATAAATATCACAAAAAGTTACTGAAAAATTTAAGTTTGAAAAAGTCACATCTACTTAAACAATCTTTTGGCACTGACCCAAGTAGATCAAACATAATATCATTTTTCAGTGAAATTTAGGTGTATGCCCTCACCATGTATGCCCTCCCATCCAGTATTTTCTGAGTGTCAGTCAAGGCTGGGTCAATCCATGACAAAGTCAATGATGTGGGACTCTCTGACTGGACAGTTAGCTTCACTGGTGCAAGGAGGGGTGTGGCTAGAACCGAGACTAAAAGGAAGATGTGAATTATGGATTGTTACCATCAATAATGACTTTGTGCTTGGCATGTAGAAAAGTGATAAACCAATGTTCACCAATCTGAGTAAGCTCTGGAATAGTTCACATCCATCTGGAATCAATGAGAATTACTAGAATACGGTGCTAAAAATCCAGAGGGGGAATGGGGAGGCAACATTAGAATACAGAGGCTCTGGCTGCTGAAAGTAACAATGTGTGATCTTGACTAATTGTGGCTATGAGAACTGTTTGAAAGTGAGTTATGTAAATCAGCAACTCATATTGTCACCAAGTGAATTCAGAGGGAAGTGTGCAGTAGATTAAGATTCCTTTACAAATATGACTGTGATAAATATAAGAAATTATCTTTTCTTTCGAAGTATTTGCATCTTAAAGTTTCATTTCAACCTAGCTGGAACAGAATTTTATGCTGAGTCATCCTGATATGCACTAATGCTGAAAGCCTGTCGTCAACTTTCCTCTCGTGCCTGATGGGATCAAATTCTCACTAAGAAGTAGATGAGGGAGCGGGTGAAAGGAGGAGGATGGTAAGTGTAAAAAGGTTCAATGGAGAAGATATATGTATACTGGGAAAATGTGAGCAAACTCATTACATAGAACAGAAAAGTGAAATTTGGAGCGACAGGGTAAGAGTGCATGGCATATTGAGTTATTTTGTTATTTGTATTTGTATTTTGTCACTACAGGTTCTGTAAATACATTGGAATTGGCCACAGTGCCTATAATAAACATTGAATTCAATTGTTCCAAAATATTAGGGTAACCCGCCCCAGTTAGGCTAAGTAAGTAAGTTCTAATCAGACTAAACGTTACATCCTTATGTTGCCATGTTTAACAATTGTTGAATGCTCCAGTAGGATTCTGATTACTGCGTGTGACAAAAGTCGAAATTATATTGCCCCATGCCTCCAAGACAAATTGGAAAAAAAAAACATAATATGGAGCTTTTATTATGCTTGAGTGACTTCCCTTGGTCTTGAACACATTTCCTCATCCGGTACATTTTTCTGCAGACAAAGAAACAGTTGATTTGCTGGTTCTTTTAGCCATTTTTTGCTTTATTTACATTGGAGACGTCATTTTCTATTTTTTCAAGTATATCTTTTTTAATGTCTGGCATCCAGGGTGTAAAAATAAATTTAAGAAGTGGCAGTATAAAGGTTAACTACTATTAATACAGCTTGGTCTACAATAGATTGTCCTACCTTCCTTGGTCCTTGCCAGCTTGAATGTTGGAAGACTCTCTCCTATGTGATTGAAGGCTCGTACACTAATAATGTACTCTGAGTCAGGTTCTGAATGAATTGAAGGAGATTATAGAAATGAGATATCAGATAGTGTTTGTGCAATTGGACTGTTAAAGTGACCTGCAGTCAAACAAATAATAGGCAGTCTCACAGCGACAGTATGTATTGAACTGTGTTAAAAGAAAAAGGAAAGAGAAGAGGAAATAATTAAATTTTTTGAAAAAAAAAAAAGAACCAAAATGAAGAAATGAGAGCTGGAGGAAAATGACGGGGTATTATCAGTTCCTTCTTGCAACAGATGGGTCGTCCCACAAATGTTAATTTGTTTACATGCTTTTATCATGGTGTTTGCCATTCATTAAAAGCAGGCCAGCATGTGCACAGTAAACAAACCAACAAATGAGTAAAAATCCCCGTGTCACATAACCAGACTGAAAATAACAATGATAATGGTGAAGGAATTATAAATTCTCCAGGTTACTGAGTACAGAATTACAGAGAACTGTTGTATTAAAAAAAAAAGAATATAAACACTAATCACATCATCACCCAAAAAAATCACATGCAGTCTTATCCAAGTTTACTCAGTGACTTGATCGTGTAGGTCAACTCAGAATCACTGATGATATGTCGGTAGACTTCTGGTATGAACTGTCCATAGCCGATAACGTAGCCGTGTACAGGAGAACCTGAAAAGGAGTGGGGGGGAGTGGNGGGGGGGAAGGGGGGGGGGAAGAGGAGCGACAGAAGATTTAACCAGTCATGGTGAACTCACAGTTAAATGTAAATACTCAACTGTGGCCGCCAGTGCACTATTATAAATGCACACACGTGAACTACAATGCAAAAGGTGAGAAATATGAGATAATTCCAATCTAAACTAAGAATGAAGACTTAAACTTATTTAGCTCCATTGAAATACATTATTATGCATTAAAGCTTGATGCATTAAGAGGCTAAAAATTGTGATCAGATGCTCTTTTGAATGTTAGCTCAAATATGATAAAAGAATATGAAGTCAAAACAAAACAATAGGTCTTACTATTTCTGATCCTTGTTTGATTTTATTCTACATATTCTATCCAGGTACTTCAGAAGACCTAGCATAAAACTAAAACTTTCTTGCAATGACTTCTGGCAACTTGTAACTATGACTTGCTGGATGATCAAAGTATGCTTTTGCTCCTCCAGTATGATGCCCAGTTACAGGACCACCTAGTTTCCTTAGAAACTCGTTTATGATTTTATATCTCTGTAAACAAATCTGTCGTAAGTATGGGCAATTGGGAAGTGTATTAGAGGCATGAAAGAACTATACATTTACACATGGAAGTTAAGGAACACCATTCAAGCTATGGAATATAAAAATTAAATTACTTTGAAATTAGTGTCTCTGTGTTGAGAAGGCCTGATTTTGATCCCCAATATTAACACAAAATTTACTAACGTTAGGATTTTCTGCCTTTCTTCTAAAAGTTGATTTTTCACTGTAATTGTTTTTTCTAAAATCCTTTTTGGCCATACTGTCCAGATGATACTAGGTCAAGCTCACATTCCTTTCCATCACTGATATAATATCATATATGCCTTACCACCTACTCCACTTGGTGGATTTCAGCAGGATGATTAACGCAAAAGGAGACATTTATAGTAGTTGCTGTTGTTTGGAAGCACATCATTTCATGTAGCTTTCTAAGTATCACAACTTTTAAGTTCAGTAGGATAATATAAAATATCTTCTACGGTCTTAAATAATGTTGGCCTCAGCCAGGCTTTTAAAACAAATTTGCTTTCAATAGTTAATTTGGGTCTAAAAACAACTGAGGGCTAAAACTATCTAGAGGCTTACCAGTGAATCTTGGTCGTTCCCACTGTAATGTTAAGGAAGTCTCTGTGGCAGTAATTGACAGCTCCTCTGGTGGATCAGGCTTATCAGGATCTGAAAGAAATGTTGGTGAGGTCTAAAATACGTGTATCTTCTAAAATCGCTACCATTAATTTTTTCTCTTTTTCATCCTCTTTCTCTTTCATCTCCTTTCAGGACTCCGTCTCTAATAAATGTCATGATTTGTGTGTAGATTCTCCAGAGTCAGATGTCAGCTTAATGAGTAGATTGATAGATGAGTGGAAAAGGAGTGCATGAAGAACATGCATCTCTTTGTAATAAGTTATCATACCTAAAGCAACTTTATTATTTTTTCATAAAATCAAACCTGAAATTGCTACTATTATTTCTTCCTCTTTTTCATGCTCTTTCTTTATCATCTTCTTTAAGGACTCCATCTTTTATAAATGTCATGATTTGTGTGTAGATTCTCGAAGATCAGCTGACAACTGAGTGAGTAGATTGATAGATGAGTGGAAATAAGAGTGCATGAGGAATATGTATGCATCTTGCAGTGTATTATGTTCATGTAACATTGTATTGTAAAATGATAAGTTTTGGCTTATGGCCTGATAAAAGCATTGAACTACAATTTAAATCATTGCGGTCATCACCTCTGTCCTTCTTTTCATCCCTCTATCTTGTCATCACTGCTTGTCTCTAAAGCATTCAGTACTCACTATGAAAGAAATATGGACTGTGCCAGACAGAAGTATTGTCATAATAGTCTGCATCCTCCAAATGATTTGTGGTTTGTCACATTATGTATCCATAACAAACATCACAATCATTTAATGCATCTGATCAATGATCACTTCTTTGTCATCGCCATTAACAGTTTTACCCAGTGTCCTAACAGTTTTATCCAGTGTCCTATAAATATTCAGTACTGTACCGATCATCTCCACTAACAGTAAGCATCAGCTGAATCAGTGCTGACCATCACTATCTGACAAATGGTATCATCACTCTAGGAACAATCAAGTAACAAAATACATAATGAAAACAACAAGGCTGATATCAACACAAAGGCAGACAACTCACTTGCGGAGAATGTTGACTCTGTCCAAGGGGAGAAGACTCCTGTCCCATTGACTGTGATGGCTGCTATTCTAAACTTGTAAGTCTTGGAGATTTCCATGTCTAATCAAATGAAAACAGATGTATCCCTCCGTAGTAAGTTTTCATACCTAAAGCAGCTAATACTTCTTTCCTTAAAGGGACAGAGGTAGTTATTTGTTTCGTAGCCGAATAAGTCCATATTATTTCTTTCATAAAATTTAAAACGTATATATTTTTTTATTCTCCTAACAGTCACTAAGAAAACACTTTGGGAATGTTGGTATTTTTTATCTTGCACATGCCACCATTACTCATGCTGCATGACATCGAGCACAGACAATTGGTCCATACAGTTTGCCCATGCGTCCAAACAACTGTCTGCTAGCTTTTCTTACTTTATGACGTCACGCAGCACAAATAATTGTGGCATACAGAGTGTGAAAATTCTGACAATCTAGTGGTTTTGTCTCAGAAATGGTGAAGTACAGTTTAAATTTAACAAATAATAGATTTCTTTAGGGTGTGAAGTAAGTATCTATCCCTGTTTCCTTAACAACACTGCACCAAATGAGCAACTGGTGAACAAAAATGAGTCCCTAAGTATGAACCAATGTGAAACATGAACATTTAATAAGAACAGGGGTTTCTTTTCTAGAAATTTAAATGACAGGCAAGATGTTGGAATTGCCTACCTTATAACATATGTGTGATATATAACATGTTGGTTTTTTTTTTCCAACACCTTTGCATTCATGCTGCTGAAGAGGAAACACCTTTGAAGTTGAAAATCATAAGTACAGCAGAACCCTGTTAACACAACCAATGGTTAACACAATTACCTGCTCAGCACACTCAAATTTAACAGTCCCATCTGCATTATTCATTGTTAAAAGCATTTTGGATAACACAACACTTCTGATAAGACACCCTCAAAAGCTTGGTGTGAAGGATGGTATGTTGAAAGAATTCCACTGTAGTGTGTCACTTGGCTATAGCCCTGATAAGATTTAAACTTTAGACCCACCAAAGTGATCTTAGCGCCAGTTTATGGAATTAAATTAGGATCAGTAACATGGAGGAAACAGTTAGGTTTATAAGTACAGGTCCAAAGCAAAAAAAAAAAAGGAAAGAAAACTATGCTGGTGAACATTCTCTGTAGCCAAAAAACTTGTGTCTTTGAATGAAAACTGCCACAGACTTTATTATTTTACTACAGACTCTCCAGTATAGCGCTTCATTTGAAAAAGAGTGCCATCTTCACTAACCTAGGAATGTGTAGTTAGTCATTGTTCCTGGGACTCGGAAGCTGGCCATCCTCGGTCCTCCCTTTGTTCGCAGTATCAACTTGTAGCCTATGATGTGACCGTTAGCTCGCTCAGGGTCAGGGGGACTCCATGATGCAAGCAAAGCCTACGGTGGGACAAAAGGTCTGATGCATTTAATTTGACACATTCAGGTGAAAGCAGAGTCAATACGATATTCAGGAGTAACAAGTGGTATTCCTGAGCTTAGGTCATTTAAATTATAAAGTATCAGTTCCAGTGATGGCAAATCGTGTTCATAGAACTGTACTTGCTGTCATTAATAACCAAAGAAGAAAAATAATCAAGAACAGTAGTGCAGTACGCAAGAAACTGTAATGCTTTCCTTGTACCCAGTGGCAATGGTTTAACACTTTCTGTCTTACTAATTCTTAAATCTATCCTTTAAACATGCCCTCTAAACATGGCTGAATTTCTCTGCATGCAATGTAAATATGCTGCATAATAAATGGTTTGGTTCAGGTCACCATATTATATGCCAGGGATGTAAGACACAAACTGACCAACTAACGATGAGGGAATATTTCCATGCATGAAAGACACAATCAAAACGAGCGCACAGTTGCCCTGAGAACAGGGCAGAGTAAAAGCAAAGGAGAGTGTTGGCAGAAGGGGCTACTCGGTGAATTATTGCCTGGGAATTATTAGAAGAGTGGGTTCCTTGCTGCACTAAACAAGAGACAAAAAAGGGAGCTAATGAACATATAAACTCCAAACTGACAACCCCAATGAAGTGACATCTTTTCTGTGGTATATGTTGATGGAGGTATCCACAAACTGAAAAGAAGAGAGCAGCTCTTTTTCTCGCCCTATCAAAGACTGCACCTTGTTGATCTTGCATCGGGTCACCAATCTGGAGTTCTCTGGCACATATAGAAATCCCGTCCCATCCTCCTCCCTCCTGATTCCCTTCTTTTCCATTAGTCTAAATGTCCCGATCTACGACCTGAACTTACCGTGGAGTTTACTGGCCTGATAGAAACATCCTTAGGTGGGCCATCGGGTTTGTCACCATAAGTCTGAGCAAAGATTACAATTCCTTCTCCCAGCAGCTCACCATTGTATGGTATGATTTCAAACCTGATGTTAAAGGATAAAAAATTTGCATTAGCATGAACATTACAGATAGAGATTTATCTTTAGTTACCTATTCTGTTTCTTTTTTGAGTACCGGTAGTTCTTTTGTAATGGCACATAGTGCTATTGTAAAATTATACCCCTTGTCAACAGAAAGTTGAGACATCTGAAAGGTGGCACACTGTTCATACACTTGAAACCGTTGATGAACTTTCCTCACATTTCATATATTGTTTCTAACTGACTTTGTTTCATGCATTCTTAGGATATCTTTATTTTAGTTCTTGTTGGGTGCTTATGAATTCCTAACTGAAGTGCCCAGATCTGTTTTCATCTAGATCACAAGGTAATGTAGCATTTGCATCACAGCTTTGTCACCTCTATAAAGTACTTTTATACTATAAACTGTTGAAATGCATGATTGTAATCACAACCTATTTATAGACAAAAGGATCATAAGCATTTAAGCTTGATGCTGTAACTTCAGCTAAAATGTTTATGACTGGTTGGGGAGAAGAGGGAGGACTAGGATTTGGGACAGTGTGGTCAGAATGGTATAGTGATGGTCAACTGGTCAGCTTAGGGTCTTTAAATAAACAGCTGCTGAGCTTTTTTTTTTAAATTCAAGAAAGAAGCTGACATGATGTACGACAGAAACTAAAAAAAACTTATATGTGCTGTTCCGGTATGCTTTTGGGTACCATTGATTATCTGTGGCGCTCCACACCAACCTACACATAATATCACTACAGGGCAAAACAAAAAAACCTAGGTTTGAAAATAGTACGGTCCAGTTCGTCAACAAAGAGGTTACAATGGAAATATGAAAATGTGGCACTGAGCAATTTTAACGGTCTACATCCATCTCAAATAGCCTGTCCGATAAGGTGATGATGAAAAAACCATTTCTATTCACAAATTTACCTGTAGTTGCTATTTTTACGTAGACTTCCTGCCACATAATTTCTGAAATTTCCAGTCATCCATGCACTCTGTTTGTCCTTTCTGCCAGGTCTCCAGTATCGAATGTGGTATCTGGTCACAAGACCTCTTTTAGGAGGTTCCCACTGGACGTGAATTTCAGTAGAGGAAACAGCATGTGCTTTGGCCCTTTGTACCATGCTGGGTGGGTAAACTTGGGAGTGTGCCAACAGTGATAACGATGTAAGGGATGATTTTGTCTCTCAAACAACATATTCAAACCTGTGGATGTTTTCTTTCACAAACGTCTTCACACGAAAATTCTCACTATAGGGTACAATGTACAGTATCCTTGAAGGTCTACCAGTAACGATTCCCTGTTGTCTGATGGGAATAGTTTTGACTAGCTTCGGCTTGATGATACTTAAATTTGTTGTAAAATGATGTTGAACTCTTGAGTTTAAAAAGATGCGGACAATAAACTGCACTATATTTTTAATATAGTTATATTCACTGAAGCCTCTTGTGATATAAATGAAAATTTAATTGAAAACAAGTTCATATGAGTGCAAGATTTTTGAGAGCATAATACAGGCATATGTAAACAGGCTACAAATATGCAGAATACACAAATGACTCACCCTGTGTGACTGTCCTGACATAGACAGGGTCACCGTCACCCACGTCATTGAATGCCCGGATAGAAATCATATACTCAGTCCCAGATCCTGTTAAGAAATTAATATAGAGACATATAGAAGGCATTATATTCAGATTCAGTGTTTATTACAGACGATGTGGTCAATTCCAACATATTTACAGAACATTTATAAAATATAATAAGGATACAACACAACTGAGAAAACACTTCAAAAAGCCCAATGAACTCGTACTATGTTGCTTCATACCTCTCTGTTCTGTCACACTGTTCTATCTTTCACTTGGAATTAATGCGTTTGTTCACATTTGCCCAAAACATAATATATAATATATATATATATATCTTCTTCATTTGAACTTACTCATTTACCCTTCTTCCTCCTTTCACCCGCTCCCTCACCCCACCCCCTCCAAGACAGACACACATACTCATGTGTCATGTCTCGTAATAAGAAAGAAAGTCTTAGAGCCAGTTAATGAGGTTTACAATTTACAAGGTAGCATCTACATTAAGTCTGTATGTACATTAGGTATAAAATTTCCCGACTACCATTCTGTGTGCTATTTTGTGTGTGACATTATTTTTCATTCTTTATATTTTGCTGTGTCTCTTCTACCTAGGACAATCATACAATGCTTATGTCATTGCAAGTTGCACTGCTATGGTTTGTTCATGTCCACTGGATTTAAGATGGCTGAGTTCTTAACAACATCCTCCAGAGTAAACGTTTGCCTGAAAAATGGACTGCAGGACATTCCTGCCTCACGACAGGATGTGTCTGACCATGATGGAACAGAACCGTGACCATAATATGTGTGAGCAGTCGGAAGTGTGTCAGGGTCACGAGAGAACACTAGGCTTACACATGGAAGTTAGGGACCAATATTCAGACAGTAGGTATTAAATTAAGGATTAAATTGCTGTGAAGTAGTGTTGTGGCAACACGTTCAGACTTGCAAGCTGAGAGACTCTGGTTCGATTCCCGGCAGGGGCTTGAAATTTTTGAGTGTAAGTTTTTTTAGAACGTTCTTCTCAAAATTGATCCTTCACAGTAATTTGGTGAACTCCCCGGTGAGTACTTTCCCTAAAATAATATGTAACATCTGAAATAATTTTCCGACTGACCTCACTAACACATTAAGACTTGCAAGCTGAGAGACACTGGTTTGATTCCCAGCAGGGGCATGAAATTTTCTAGTGTAGGTTTTTTTAGGCCTTTCCTCTCAAAAATTGACCCTTCACAGTAATTTGGTAAAATCCCTGGTGACACACTTCCCTAAAATAATATGTACCATCTGAAAAATTATCAGACTGAGCTCACATTCCTCCCCCTTAATAAAGAAGGAATGCTACATATAATTATTCCTTGCCACCCGGTTACATAAGCATAATCTTTACATTAGTTAAAAGCACTGCAGTAACCACGGGAAACTCCCAAAACATCAGAAATGTTCACTGTAGTTAACTCAATACGTTAATTAACACAAGGGTTATGCATACGGCCACTAGACATGAATATTGGCGCTGTGAATAGCAGATGATCATTGCAGATAGCAGTGGACCAGAGAGAAAGGGAGGATCCTATACATGTTTAACAGAGAAGAGCCTGTTAAAAGGCACACTGCATTCCACATCATCAAGCAAAGCAACAGCTTTGATGACTACGAAAGGGACTGCAACATTCCAATGGCCTTTCCAGCCAAAGCTAACACTGCTCCCGTCTGTCAAATGTATGGAAGATAAGACACATCAACTCTTGATGACTCTTGAGCAACAGAGCACCCCCCCCCCCCCCCCCCCNATTCCCTAAACTACCTTTTATAGTGAAACAGAAAGAACCATGTTAAGAACAGTGACCCATTTATGATGTGGCAGCTCTGGTAATTTTCTTTGAGAAGTGTGACATTATTAAATCTCAAAAGGATGCACTTTGACTTAAATGGAAAAGAATATTTCATTCATCTAAGTCGAAAGCTTATCAATGAATTGCTGGTTGCTAGCTGTAATATCACAGCACTTAATAGTTCTAAAGTCCTGACTTCATGGCTTTGCCCATCCCACTGCAGTCTCACACCTCTAAACATACTTAGCCCATTAATCTTGAAAGCCTTAACATCTGCGTCAGCCACAGCTCTGCTCACATTGACTGGGTCTGTGATGGGGCCATATACAATTCTGTAACCCTGGAATATACAATCAGTTGAATTCTTCAGCAGGGTAAGTAAGAGATTTTGTGGTGGATGGGGAAGGATGGAAAAAATAAAAAGGCTAACTACAACATTTATTTCCTTTAGTTTAATCCTCAACTCATAGAACGAGACACCTTGGGCCCAGCTTCCCGCTGGATGCGTGACCATTGCACATGTTGTTTCTCAGCCAATCAACTGACACTGGGCTGCAAATTCGATGTCGCCTCATAAGGTTGATGATGGCAATCGAATTTATTTTACTGGAGTATCCAGCATAATGGAGTGAAGGTGAGAACTGGTTCTACCATAGCAACACAAGGTTAACAACCTTATGGTAATAAAGCAACACATCTGCATAAAATGAATTTAACCTTAACAGAGCTGAAGATGATTGATGAAATAACTAATAAGACAGCTGTCCATGGAAAGGACATACATCCTCAAGAAGATGGTCGACATTAACATGTCTGGAGAGGGTTTCCAATGTTTGAAGACATTCCATACTGATCACTTAGTCTCACACATAGACCACAGTCTTCCATTACGCTGAAGTTTGGATCAGATAGTTGATTCTTTTTTATTTATCTTGCAACTCAGAATTATCTATCAGTACATGTTCCACAAGGAATGTGAGACTACTCCCGTTGCATGGCATAAAAGTTTCAATTCTTAATATCGTCACCATTAACACCATTGATGTGGTAATAAAATTTCATCAGACAAATAACAAAGTAATTCGACAAAAACACCATATTTGTTATGGTCTATAGGGAAAATACCTACCTACACCAATAATCATACTATTGATCCCGACCAGTAGGGCACGTATGCCTTTTCTCATCGTCCATTTTGAGAACTGAGACAAATATCTTGGATGGGGCGAATCTTGTCACAACATGTACGAGCTGATCATGCAATGCAACAAATTATCAACTCACTTTGACCTGAGTGCTCGGGGATGGTAACCCAACTTGTCCTGCAAAGGGTTGATTCCACTTGAGGATTATTTCTTCATGTTTGGCATCTGCTGTAACGTTCATAGGTTTTGCTGGTGGAAGATATGCTGAAGAAAGAAGGAGAGGAAAATTTATATGGCCTGAAAGACAGGCTGACAAACCAATATTAACATTTATACTAGACTATTAATTTAGTCTGGTGAAGAAAGTGAACATAAGGAAAATGCCGGAGTGATGTAACAAATTTTACCAACTCAATATNTATATATATATATATATATATATACTGGAAGATAGCTGGCCTATAGTGTAAATGATAATAACAATATTTATCAGTACTTGTCCATCTACTTACTTCATACACTATGGCCATAGCACATACATACAGAATTTCCCAGACAGACATCCAAAGACATTGGAGAAGACAGACAGAGACACACAATCAAATTGAAAGCACATTTGTTTGACTGAAGGAGAAGAGAGACATATATATACAGTCTGACAGAGAACAAGAGCAGGACACGGAAGAAGAAATGCAGACAGACAGACAGAAAGACAGAGAGACAGAAGTACAGACAGTGAGACAAACTTTCAGAGCGTTTATGTATTCTAATCCAGGCTGAGGGTGCCTCATAGCCCCAGGTCATCACTGTGGAGATTCGTAGGTAGTAGGTGTCATCTCGTCCCAGACCTAGGAAATATCAAAGTGACCTCAATCAATGCTTATTTATGAATATTTTCTGTTGTTCGAGAAGAACCAAAGAACAAGTTTATTGGATTTTATGAGGAGAAACCAAGACAACATCAACAAACAACTATCCCAATCAACCTGCCTGCCTAGGTGGCAACTTTGAGCTTAGAATGTTCATTTTGGTGGTGAGCTTGGTGATTTGATAGGGCAGGATTCGCACCTCAGTTGCCTTAAGAAATCTGAACTGCTTGCCTAGCTGTGAGTTCTGTCTCTCTTTCTCCCTTACTTTCATAGCTTTCTTTTTAACTCTCTTTCTCTTTTTCTTTGTCTCTCTCTCTCCTTCTCTCCTTCTGTACAACTGTATGTTTTGTGCTGGTGGACCTGCTTGCCTAAAGTAGCAAATCTGAGCTCACTTATAACGTTCATCTAGAGGTGAGCTTGGCAACTTGATAGGACATGGTCAATTTTGGGCTGCCTGCTTGACTGTGTGTTCTGTCTCTCTTTCTCTCTCACTTTCATAGCTTTCTACTTCCTTATCTCTTTTTCTTTCTCTCTCTGTCTCACTCTCTCTCCTTCTTTCACTCTGTATAACTGAATGTCTTGCGCCAGTGGAACTGCTTGCGAAGTAGCAACTCTGAGCTCACTTTTAACGTTCATTTGTGGGGGGGGNGGGGGGGGGGGGGTGCTTTGTCTAGCAATGTGTTCATTCCCTCTCTCTATCCCTCACCTCCATAGCTTCCTATTAAACTCTTCCTCTCTTTCTCTCTCTCTCTCTCTCCCTTTCCCCGTCTCTCTCTCTCCTTCTCTCACTCTGTATCACTGTATCTCAGCTGACCTATAAGAAATTGCTTGTTCCTACTCCCTTGCACGAAGAGCTTTTCCACTCTCTCGTCACCCTCTCTCTTATAGTAGACATTGTAACCTCGAATGTACATAGGGCTGATGTCATTGGGGGCTTCCCAGTCCAGCTGGATGATCTGAGGATAAGAAGATGGATGGATGGATGGATGGATGGACGAATGGATGGATGGAGGGAGGAAGGAAGGGGATGGATGGATGGATGGATGAATAGATGAATGGGAGGGAGGGATGGAGGGATGGATGGATGGATGGATGGATGGATGGATGGATGGATGGATGGATGGATGGATGGATGGGAGGGAGGGAGGGATGGATGGATGGATGGATGATGAATGAACAGACAGATGGATGGATGGATGGATGGATGGATGGATGGATGGATGGATGGATGGATGGATGAACAAACGAAGGATGAACGAAAGGATGGACGGACGGACGGAATGACGGACGGACGGACGGATGGATGGATGGATGGATGGAGGGAGGGATGGATGGATGGATGGATGAAGAGATGGACTGTCAAACAATTAAATGGCGGACGACAGATAATAGATGGATAGATTTGTTCTTCTTCTCCTCACAGCGTGGTTTCCTTTTATAACTCATTCATAATAAATAAGAATTGCATCTGACACATGCCACTCCCAATAAAGTCTGAGTGAACTTTAAAAACTGGTGATGATGGACAGATTAGCAAATACTAGTGATCTTACAGAATCATGTCCACTGAGAACTAACTTGTCCAGCACTTACCGAGGAGTTAATGGTCTTGGCAGAGACATTGGCCGGCTCCAGCCCCTCATTGGTCAAGGTTGTGATGGGAACCTCAGGCCCCGATTCCCCCAAACTGTCCTCCGTCCCTGCAGTGACTCCTGGTGGTAAACGCCAGCGTATGTGTGGGTGAACAGTTGAAATGGAGTGGGAGGGGTGGAGATTAATAACATTAAAGTGATAGTACATTTTCGTTAAAAAAATGTAAAATAATAACATAGTAGCTGGAGACAGTTCAACTAAACTGGGATAGCTGTACTACAAATGGAACTAAACTATTCAAGAGAATCGAATGTTTCTTCCTCCTGAATGTGAATGGTAGACTTCAACGTATTACAATGTGAAACATCTCTCTCATGTTGTTTGTCTCTCATCTGTAATTAACTAAGTTCTTCCAAGTTATATAGTCTCAGTTGATGTTCCCATTAATTTGATCGAAATTTGCTCAGTGATTTTATAAAGAACTCCACAAGTGTTGTCCAACGAAACATAACAAAATGGATAATTTGACGATAACGGATTTGCCGGCAAATCAATTAACTCACAAACACAGCAGCCATTTACTTCCTACATGATATTATCAGTATCAGTTATTCAGTGCTCTGTGTTGTAAAGATAATTACAATGGATCTCGATAATAAGTACTCATTTAATAGATATACTTGTTATTAAGTACGTATTTCATCTGCACTGATTCATTATTTTGTATCTTTTCATTATGTAAGTGAACCTCCATTAAGTTAAGTTCCTTACATCAAGGGCATGCTTAAATATTGAAATTCACTGTATCTACAAAGTATGGTACTCTTTGGTAACATAAAAAGAACAAAAGACTAAGCACAATTTAATAACACTTCTACAAATGCAAAATATATATTGATTGCCTTTTTCATATCTTTGAATTAAAGATAACACAAAGAGAAATAGAATTATTGTGTCTTTACAGCGCAAGAAGAGTATCATTACTATACCAAAAAAGCATAGAATTACTGCAATATTAAACAGAAAGATGCGACACTCAGTCCAATAGGATTATTAGTGAACAATATAAATTTTTCTCCCTCTAGTATTACTATTTCAAGATCAGTATTTCATTATAATTGCCTTATCAAGCCTGAAGGACTGTATACTGTTGAGGCCGCTCAGTTGAGAAGTCTATTCTGTTCCTTCAAGACATTTGACTTGTTCTCTCTAAGCATCTGGTCTTTGTCGTCAAGACATCCCATCAAGACATATTTTTCTCTTTTTTTTAAAGTTTTTAAGATCGATCAACACACCTCTCTTCTGAGAGGCACTTTTCTCCATACCCTGATTTAACTCTGCCATGATATTATTTCCAAATATCTATCAAAAGTGGTGCTTTAGCCTAACTCTGACATTGTGTTTTCCAAGAATTAATGAGCATAGGATATTTTGTTTTTCTGAAAGAATTAAGGAATTTGTATTCATATCATTGTATCAAGCAGTAAATATGTTCCTAACTAATCACACTACTCCCTCATCTCATAGGAGTGACATGTCACAAAATCTAGATATGTTTATAAATGCAGTGGAAGTTTTTTGCTTCTACTATAGATTTTTTCTCGTAGTTGTGGGTTGGATCTGTAATCCACTGTCGTTCATCACCTTCAGTCGCAAAGCCTTTCGAGGAAGCACCATGTCTATATATCTCAGGATACTGGCTGTTTCAGATTTGGGCATCCTTTCCAGTAGCCTCACCCCATTCTTTATCAAACAACTAAAACCAGACAGTGACATCTTCTGTCGAGTTAGCAGTTTCTCCATCTACTTCTGTGTCTACATGAGTAGTTGGGTGCTGGTGGTTGTCACCCTTGAAAGAGTTCTCTCCATCATCCGGCCACATCATGTTAATATTTGGTGCTCTCGTTCAAATACCAAGAAGACTTTTGCATCTCTTGTTATAGGTCTAAGTGCAGCCGGTTTACCGTATGCCTTCATCTCTGGTGATTTGCATGCGATGGATCCCATTTCGAATGAAACACTGATAGTTCAGCGTTGTGTTTATCTCCCAGTGCCTCAGGAGCTCAGTATGCTACTAGGGATCCTGGATGCAGTGTTGTTTGCTTTGCTGCCAAGTCTGTTGCTCATAATACTTAACACCATCATTGTCAACGGAGTGGTTAAAAGTAGGAAGAAGGTCATGAAATCAACCAATCAGAAGAGAATGTGGATGTCGAACACAAACCCCTTGAGTCAGACTGGAACCTCAGACACGGCTGTTACCACAACAGTTATGTCAAACTTGGGAAAAACTACTAACGTTATGTCTCGGCCAAAATCTACATCCAAGAGAGAGCAGTCCCTGACTATGACGCTTCTGGTAATTAACATCACATTTGTTGTGTGTAATCTTCCTGGCTGCGCCTGGGCATTGGGCTTTAGACTTGCAGCTGTTGAAGACATGGGTCCACTAGAATATGCAATCTTTACACTACTCAACAACCTCGTCTACACCAACAATGCTCTCAACTTTGTGCTGTACTGTATCGCAGGCACACGATTTCGTTCCGAGTTAAAATCTCTGTTCAAAGAGATTTCTCAGAAATTTGCACGTGTTACTTAACTTCTGAACTAGGATTTCCAAAAGGTTCATACGTATACATACCTCAGTTTCAATCATCAGGTATCATATTGATGTCTTGTTCAGATCTGAACGTTTTATGTCTTGAAGTTCATCATTAGAAGTCAGTATAATGCTTTAAGATTGTGCTAACATAAATAAAGGCCTTAGAATCTCCAGAATATCTAAAGATGTCAGCTAGTCTAGTGCATTAGTGATATTATGGATGTTTTGCTTCAGAAACAGCCTGTTGAGAGTGGTTTGTGCTGCCAGTGCAGGGTCATAAACAAGACAAGTTTTACTGGGGCAAGGAAAGCCTTAGTTACGTCAGGTAAACTGTGGATTTTACCATCTCTACCATTATCAGCACTGAATAAATAGACCTACAGCACGTGTAAATCATGCAGGCTCTTATCTTTATGAGTAGTTACGGCACACTTTTACACAGTGATGTCAATGAAAGAAATGAAAATGAAAAGAAATGAAATAAGTCTTTTATTATCCTTGTAGGGAAATTATTTTACGATCCCGTACAAGGTTATACATCTCATTCATGATGTCAACATACAGAACAGAGCATGTCATATATATGTAAATACATAACATCACAAAACGAAACACATAACTTGCTGGTCGCAAGTGGTACAGCGCGTTGGCCTCCTCAGCTCTGGAGTTAAGTATTTATTTACATCTGAGTAGGGTGGGGAAAGGGGAGTGAAGTATCTTTCCCAAGGACATCACAATGTAAACAGCCCGGCCCGCGAGTAGAACACACGAAACTTAAACATGACA
>JAWQUT010001026.1:32651-60070 GCA_033807755.1 Ellobium chinense | reverse complement strand
ATATTTGACCAATAGTTTCTAACCTCCCGTATTGCCTCTTCTTTATCCTGTAGTATTGTGCCATCTTTTGATTTTATGTTCATATATACGTCTTTTGTGCACTTGTCCTCTCTCAATAAGTTCCAAAACATTCTTGAAGACTTCGACTTTTTACATCTTTTAAATTCATTAATTTTCTTGGCTACTTTAGACGTTTTTATAGCTGCACTGACTCTTTCTTTTCTGAGTTTATATATATTTTTTCACTCACTTCTGGTGAGATGTTTTGTTTCTTCATAATCTTCCTCTGTATATGATTCATCATTATTCTTTCGTTTATTAGCCGCTCTATGTCACTATTCCAGAAGTGCTTTCGTGGGCGATTTTTGGTATCGGTACTAGATTTTTGTTTGACAATGTTTTTAGCTGCTGCTTCTACTTTTCCTTTCCTTGCCTTCCAAGCTTCATCAGCTGTAATAAAGTTATCTGTCTTCCAGTCTTTAAATTTAAGTTCCAAATTAGCCTGGAATGCCACCCAGTTCACCTCGTCTTCTATAATCCACTTCCTCTATATTGTGGGCCTGTTTTAATTTTATGGGTGACTCCTCAGATTTAAAATTAATTTCTATCACATTATGGTCACTTGCAATGCCTAAAAGGCAATCTTCGTCGATACACATATGAGAAAGCATGTCTTCAACAACAGAGGATAATAATACATAATCGTTAACAGAATGAAGAGTTCCCCTTTGCCAGGTATAAAATCCAGAGCAGTTGACATGATGATTGATTTTGAGAAAAACGACCGAAAAAACCTAACACTAGAAAATTTCCTGTCTCTACTGGGGATCGAACCCAGGGTCTCTCAGCTTTCAAGTCTGAACGTGCTACCACAGGGACAGCTTATCAATTTAGTTCCTATATACTGTACTTCCTAACTGAATATTGTTTCCTAACTTTTACTTGTGAACCTAATGTTCACCCGTTACACACTTCCCAACTGCTCACACTTAGGACACAACAACCCAAACTACCCGACCCAGGAGTCGAACCCACAAACCTTAGACCTGGGTCTTCAGACTGTGAGAATAACCACAAGCCACATGGCCATGCCGCCTCTAAAGTATCAAAACTCAATGAGATGTTGTAAGTGAGGATACTCACCAACCAGATAGTCTGTTGCATGTTCAAGATCGTCCAATTCTGTGCCTACTCTTGTCACATTGAATATCAAGGCTTGTCCTCCTTGTCTCTTTCGATAGCTTACCTGTCTCAGAGGAATATGAATTCAACGTATTAAATTTCACTGTGACTATACAAACATACAGATCTAATCAAGACACAAGAAAAATGAATTTATATCATGGAACTTGACAGCTGCAAAAATGAGACAGACATATATATACTGTATAAGCTCCATAATAAAGTGATAGAGATAGTGTTCATGCACCACGCTGACTTTGGTGGACAGATCTTCAGTAGAATGCCAACAGCTTGTAACAATTTGATTCGTCTTTTCATTTTTTTTNGGGGGGGGGGGGTGGTATGGAGGGAGATCTGTGTAATGATATACACATTTTGTTGTAAATAATGTAGACATCCTGCATGGAATACGACATTAGTATGCTGTAAGTATGCAGGTCTCAACATGTGGCTGTGCACTGATCCATGCCCAGCATTGAATTCAGATAAGGATTAACTTCATACAACATGTCCCATCACATGAAACTAACACTAGGATGTGACATGTGTCATGCATGTGGTTTTCTTTTTTTACGCGAGTAAATATCTGATAAATAACTAAGACTAAATGGAATGACCTCGCATATTTGCGCGAATTAAATTTACGTGGGTATTCTCGTGACTAGGTGAGCAAGGAAATCAAAGAAAATGGATCTGCAGTGGCTATCAGCGTGGTGAGAAGGACTAAAAGAATAGGGGTTGGGGAAGGACGGAACGACTGGGAAAAAAAAAGACTGAATAGGAAAGAGAAAGTGAGAAAAAAATCTGGTGGCCTTACTAACTTGATAAAACCTGATTCCGTAGGTGTAATTTAGGGGAGGTAACCAGTTAACAGAAACTCTGGTAGGCGACAGGGCTATAGCTTGGATCTTGTACACAGGAGGCGGGGGTGGAACTGAAATATAAACACATGTCATGATAATGAGGAATAATTATAATCCCATATCTAGATAATGCCTGCTCACACAACTTCACATTACTATTATCCCAGCGGGCCTAACCACTCATTAACTTTCCCAAGTCCCTGAGGAGCATTAAATGCAGCAGAGTGAATGAAAGGAAAGATGAATGAATAAGTAAGAAATCATAGATGTGTGAATAGAGAAGGACAAATGAATAAGTGGTTTGACAACTGACAGATAGACCGATGAATGAATGGAAGGATGGAAGAGTGGGTGGATGGATGGATGGATCAATGGATTAATGATGAATGAAAATAATGCAATGCCAGAGCCTGCTCCCTGTGTGCACACTTATGTTTACATATAACCAAGTGTGTGTGTGTGTGTGTGTGTGTGTGTGTGTGTGTGTGTGTGTGTGTGTGTGCATGTGTCTATCTGTCTATTTGTTTATCCTACTCTTGTGAGCAGAGATGCCATAGTATACTCTATCTAAATATGACCTACATTTATGACTGTAATTCATTTATTTTGTTTGATATATTATTGTCTGCCTTGCAGTTGTTCAAAAACATTCCAAACGGACTCATAAAGCTGACCTCATCTCGTTTTATCTCATCTCATCTCATCTCATCCCATCCCATCCCATCTTATCTTATCTTATCTTATCTTATCTTATCTTATCTTATCTTATCTTATCTTAAAACCCTTACCTTTGACATCCAAGAAGATGGTTTCTGTAGCCCGGCCTGCCTGTGACTTTGCTATACAACTGTAGCCACCACCATGAAGTAGACTGCTCTTCCCTATCACCAGAAACGACTGCCTGACATGGTTGGACTTGTCAGATACTGAGGTCGCATAAATGTTCTCTTTGTCATTTCCTGGGCTCTGGATGGATGGATGGACAGAGAGAGATGGACCAATGGAGATGGATGGGTGGGTGGATGGATGGATGGATGGATGGATGGATGGATGGATGGATGGATGGATGGATGGAGAGACAGATGGGTAAACGGAGATGGATCGACAGGTGGATGATGGATGGATAGGATTGGATGGAAGGATGGATGGATGGATGGATGGATGGATGGATGGATGGATGTCCACACCTCAAAATATCAAAAGTGCGTCATGAACTTTGTTACTACATGCAGCACCTACTTCGTTATAGGTAGTCCCTGTGGCTGTGTGCACCCATATGATATCTG
Source organism: Ellobium chinense (assembly GCA_033807755.1). NCBI lineage: Eukaryota > Metazoa > Mollusca > Gastropoda > Ellobiida > Ellobiidae > Ellobium > Ellobium chinense. Next base: position 56,739 of record JAWQUT010001026.1, on the reverse strand, counting down.
GGATTGGATTCCCATAGGCTCCACACACAAGCCTGGCTGGAGTATTCACCATCACAGTCATACCACGGTGTATCAGGATGCGGGGAGGTTCTGAGTACATATATTATATAATCTCTTTAGGCTATACAAGTACATAGATTATAATATAAATTGTGATGCTCATTCCACATTTGCCTGAGTCGTTTTTGAAGGTTTTGAGAAACTGAGAGCCCTCAATCTGCTGCTCAAAGCAAAACAATGAGGCATAATTGAGATATAATAACAGCAATAATTTACACTGTTTTAGAGGAGAAAGATGATAAATGGAAGATCACAGCAATAAAAAGAACTCAAAATCATCAAAGAAAAAAAATGACTCAAGCACATGTGGAATGAGCGTGACACTGTATTAGTTTATACAGCTTATCACTATCAGGAAATATAAATCTCATCCCCACCTGTACAATCCTAGCATTGACAATAATGACAAGATTCTTTCGGATGGAATGAGAGCAAGAACAGGCGACATTTATAAACAAAGAGGTAAGAGTTCAGTAATGTCTGAGTCGGAAGTATTTGCAACATCAATACCACTACCACTACCAACAACAACAACAACAACAACAACAACAACAACAACAACAACGATAATCATAACAACAACAACTAGACTTATGCGGAGATAAGAACCGAGAGGTCGTGCTGTGAAGCAAAGACTGACCATTTCTAAAGACAAAGAGATAAACCTAGGGGAGAGGCAATAGTCAGTCAAAAAGAAAAATTCACATGATATTAAAATAGACTCCGCTTAATTGAAACATCTTGAGAGCATAGTGAAAATGTTATCAAAAAACATTTCAATTATTTAGCAATACTAATTTTAAATAATCATAGTATTCTGCCATCTAAAAAAAATGTGTGATTAAACAGAGGTTGTGATTAAGCAGGCTTCCTTTAATCCGAGTTGACCGTATAACTAAAAAAGGCAGGAATGATAATGATATATATCACCTCACCATTTACATACAGCTGCAAACCCCTCTTTATTACTCCAGCGCTATTTTTAGCAACACAGACGTAGCGTTTCTCTGCACTTGACGTCACTTTGTACAGCAACAATGATGACGTTTTAAGGTCATGGGTTTCCAAGTGTGACGTCAGTTTTATTATCTCGGCCAGGCCTGGAGTGGATTCTGAAATCTGCGAAGTAATATGGAGTTGGTGCTGCAGTGAGACGGTCAATAAGACCGGTTTCTTTTCTTTCTGTCTGTCTGTCTGTCTGTCTATGTGTCTGTCTGTCTCTTTGTCTGTCTGTCTGTCTGTCTGTCCGTCCGTCCGTCCTTGCTTCATCCACCTAGCAAGATTTACACACCCCTATGGGAAATTTCACTCAATCTCTCCAAAGTTTGGAGTTTGCATGCACACACTCACTCGTCCAGTCACCCACTTATGATTACACTTATATGTACCATTTACTCATTCATGAAAATTACTTAGACCCACTCAAATAATGACTGTCTGTCTCACTCACTCACTCACTCACTCACTCACTCACTCACTCACTCACTCACTCACTCACACATTCATTCACCCACTCATTCACTCACTCACTCACTCACTCACTCACTCACTCACTCACTCACTCACACATTCATTCACCCACCCACCCACTCACTCACTCATTCACTCACTCACTCACTCACTCACTCACTCACTCACTCACTCACTCATTTACTCAACCAATCTTTATCACGTAAGTCAATCATACTAAAGAAAGAGATGTGAGGAAGATGAAAATGATGATTTCTGGCCCTCAGACTCCTATTCACTTGCTTTTTCTATACGTATGTTTCTTATTTCGATTGTCGGTCTTGATAAACTGCTCAACACCAAACATTGACTACTTTTTACTTTGTGTGTTAAATCCGAGCAAAATTTAATTTAATTTTGATAATGATGAAGATGATAATATATCTCTGATATGCAACTTACAGGCATTGAATTTGTCCAAAACCCCACCCAAGAAAACATGGACAAGCGTGAATCTGCCTGGATCTGGCAGCTTNACTCACTCACTCACTCATTCACTCACTCACTCACTCACTCACTCACTCACTCACTCACTCACTCACTCACTCACTCACTCACTCACTCACTCACTCACTAACTCACTCACTCACTCACTCACTCACTCACTCACTCACTCACTCACTCACTCACTCAACCAATCTTTATCATGTAAGTCAATCATACTAAAGAAAGAGATGTGAGGAAGATGAAGATGATGATGATTTCTGGCCCTCAGACTCCTATTCACTTGCTTTTTCTATGTATGTTTCTTATTTCGATTGTCGGTCTTGATAAACTGCTCAACACCAAACATTGACTACTTTTTACTTACCAAATAATTATATATTTTTCAAAAGTTGTGTGTTAAATCCGAGCAAAATTTTATTTAATTTTGATAATGATGAAGATGATAATATATCTCTGATATGCAACTTACACTTTACAGGCACTGAATTAGTCCAAAACCCCACCCAAAAAAACATGGACAAGCGTGAATCTGCCTGGATCTGGCAGCTTAAATGCCACTCCATCAACGGTGGTCTCAATGTTGGAGAACCGTATCTTAAAACTCTTTAAACTCCACACTTAATTCCATTGTCGTTGTACCTGTAGGTCTCCTCCCCCTACCCCGCTCCTGCCCTCCCTACGTCACCAACGTCTTTTTTCCACAGTCTTGGGACTTCCCACCCCCACCCTTCCTACTCTCCCTTTTCTTGCCGCTTTCTGTATTTCATTTCGTGCCTTCCCGGGGCCGCACTCTCCCCCTCCCCCTTAGTTAAAGTAGCTTTACATGATCCATGCATGTCTTTCAGTTGGTCTGACCGTGAGTATGTATTTGTATGTACTTATTTATGCGTGAACTTGTGTGCAAATGTGAGTGCGTTTGCTAGACTGTGTCGGCTCTTTCTTTTCTTTTATAGCTACGTTACATTTTTAATCATAATAGTATTTACTCGCCCTGATGAAGGTCTAGCGACCGAAAATTTGGCAAATTTTACCACTGGAGACTCTTACTAGGTAGTGATTTTTATTTGTGAAATTTTTACTCCATATTGTGTTGTAATTATTAAATTCTGTTTAATATTGACTGGTAGACAGTTCATCAATATATATTTTTAATATATTATTCATAATCAATGATAAAGATGATGATGATGATGATGCTCTTTTTGTTTATTTTTTTATAAAGATGACGATGATGATAGTGATGATGATGATGTGGATGATGACTATTTTTTTTAAAATTTGTTAAATTCTTATCTTTTTTTTTTCTTTACTCACTTATTTCCAGTGCGGCTTAATGTTTTGTAAACAATGATGATGATTATGATGATAATAATGATGACAATGATGATGATTATTATTGCAAATAATGACAATTATGATGATGATGATGATGATGATGATAACGATGATATTGCTTAAAACAGTCATACATGAAGTGTTGTTCATCGGGAACGAAAAATCTAACCAGTCTCTTTGAAATATAGGACACTCCAGTGAAAGTCCAAGTAAAAGAGGAACTGAAAGTAGGCTTTAAGATAGCTCCCCATTTACAATTGTGGTGATGTTAAAATTGATGATAAAATCCTACGATCTGACACTGAATACACAGTACCTGGCAGCAACAAGAGTAAAAGTATCTAGATGAGGCGATTGAAATGAAATCTGCAGATGTGAAGATGCTAGTAGTACCTGGCATTTTGGTATGCAATTGAAAGAGTTCTTACAAAATCAGAAAATTGGCCAGGATAGGGGGTGGGGAGAGATTGCATTTGAATTTCAAAGGCTTAGACAGGTGCAAATACATTTGTAGACTCAGAATAGGTGAAGTTTAGCCACTCAAATTTAAACTTTGTTGTTTTTGATAGGTGGGTAAAATTACCCCGTTTAAAGTGTGTAAAAGACTAACATATTAGGTAGCCTGGTTCACTGCCTAAGTTCTCAAAAAATCTGATCGGGTTTGGGGCATTTTTCTAGGAGTCAAAGGTTCGTGGAAGAATTAAACAACATATGTGGAAAATATTTTGGGTTGGGACCTCTGGATAATTTAATGAAAGCTGTAACACCTTATTATAGACAACAGTGAAAAAATAAAACAACATTGGCTTCTTCATGCCTACAGCCAAAACGACCGCTCTCAAAAATGACTCACCCTGACAAGACTAGCATCTTCTTCTCCTTTTCCCAGTGCGATATACCACTCAATATTGGGCACTTCATGACCCCTTGCCTTGCACGTGAGGTTAGCGTCTCCAGCAAGATGGACCGTCGTGGCTTGATAGAATACCATGGTCGGCGGCACTGGAGGGCAAATGAACAGACATAGTTGAGTGTGTGAATCATAAGGATGACACAGATGTATCACAACATGCTTTGTTATTGATAGGGCTCACTCTCGGGACAGTACCACTATGTCATGATACAGTCTTAGACTGGAGCAGCGTGACAGAAAAGTTGTGGCTTTAGACTCAAGATCTAAAGGTTGTGGGTTCGATTCCCGATCCCCTACAGGAATGTCAAAGTTTCTTAGGGTTTGGTTGTTGAGAGCCATAACCATCAAGGACAGAGGCAGCCATCTGCGTCCAATCACAGACTGCGATGGCAGTACGTCATTGTTTTTTCACACTCTGTAGCTGCCTTTTAGAGGAAAGGAACCAAGTGGGCTTGCTAGACTGTCACAATATGTGACTGATTTTGTGAGCGTGTAGCGGGAGTTGAGGGTATCTTTTCAGCTCTGGAGTACTCACCTGCTTCAGGACTGATAAACTGGAGTTCTTTAGATAGCACACTTTCACCCGCAGTGTTCAAGGTGGAAACACTGACGCCATACAGCGTATCTGGGTCAAGGCCGGTAAGATGGAGGTGCGCAGTGCCTCTTACAATCTCACTGTCGGTCGAATCTGAAAATGAGTCGCTCATCATAAGAGTCATAACATCATTAATTTCTGCATTCAGCATAAGGGACAAGACATGACAAGACAACACAGGCCTAAAATTAATAGCTGCAGTGAGAGAAAGCTTGAGGTCTCTATTATGAACTCCACTGTAGAATGACATAGCTTGAAGCCAAAGCTGATGAATCAGTCAAGAGTTGCTCTATTACAGAATCGGCGTGATGAAAATGCTGCTGCTGTCAATGTATTGATAATAATAATGATACAAGTATGAATATTTGCAAAACATTTATCCGCACTAGATATAAAAAAGTAAAGAAAGACAACTATAACAATTTAACAAATTTAATACATAAATTTTCGGACTGATGTCCTTCTTCAGATGCAGAAAAAAATACAATTAACTAAGAATGAAATGGCACAAGAAAAGGGGGAAAAATTGTGATCAATGGCCATGAAAATTAAAAAGTTTGAACAGACACAAATATCCAGCATCGAAAGGAACATGGGCGAACACAAACATTGAAGGTGAACACAGCTGATCATGACTAAACAAATATATACACCAATTTCTTTTCTACCTGACGAAAAACAGGAACTATTTACTATTACTATTTCAAAAAAGCATACTCTTACTGCCACACAACAGCCAACTGACCCCTTCCCCCTTCCCATCTCACACCTACACTCATACTCCCTACTCCCTACTCCCTACAAACCACTCAACGCTTGCTATTTGCGTTAAAACACTCTTGTTATAAACCAGCTTTCCAAGTATTAATGATATCACAAATCTTATTCACCGTAAAGAAATTATGACACATCTAAGTCCCAAACATTTGGTGTAGTTATTATCAATACTTTTATCTACCTTTTCTTATTTTAACTTACGATGGTAACGACCGCATGGCGCAGCTACAAGTTGATATAGATATTATTGATATTCCATGCTTACCGTTGTAATTCCGAATGACAATTCTGTAAGCTACAACAGGACAGCATTCCGGGGTCACAGGAACAGGCCAGATCAGATGGACACTTGACCCACTTTTGTTGACCAGCTTGACCTCGGATGGTGGTGAAGGTGAAAGGTCAGGAATGATCCCGTCGCTGGAAATAGTATCGCTCTTGTAGTACTTTCTCTCAACTTTCAGAAAAGAAGAAACAAAATTAAGAAAATAATTGTGAGTAATTGAAAAGTATTTTAGACCCAAGATGAACATCATATTTTGACCAGATTTTGACGTGGAAATCAGGGTACAACATTTAGGAGATGAGGATATGAGGTTAAATTGGTGTAAAAATACCGCTTCAATGACGAAACAGAATAGCATGCTAAACTTGAAACGAGGAATCTGGATTCCAGTCCTGGCAGGAGCAGGACAATTTCTAGCACTCAAAGAGGTTACATCAATACTGACTAGAAGGATTACCCTTTGCACCCTTAATGGTCAAAACTGAATGCGCGACGCCATTTTCTAAATGCCCCCTTTGTTTGAGAAATCCCGTTATTAAATACAAAGAAATAAAGGCAAAAAAAAAAGCAAACAGTTTGAGTGTGGCTTTAAACAATATTAATAAGAAAAAAAAAGATACTTGGATGCTCTGGTCATGCAAACTATTGTTTGTTTTGCGCAAAACAGCTGTCCATTTGCACAAATCCAATGAAGCCGGCAGACAAACGGAGTATACAATAAAACATCTGATGGGTAGGCTACTAAAAGAAAGATGTGCATCGCTACTATATAGAGTGCCCCACATGGTGACAATGCTTATAAACAAGAATCCAAATACTCAGTTCAATAATAATACACAAGAAAACATGGGCAAACTTCAATCCAAGTATTTTTGTTCTTTTCATTATTACTATTTTTGAGCCACACCTAAACGGGTTGTTTCTATTGCCTTTATATGCTTGGAATTGATAGCGGAGTTTCCCAAACACGTGGCACACACTGAAATTTAATAGGCGTCGAGCATTCAAGTTTGACCGATATCGGTGCTTAGGGTAACCCCTTAGGCAGCATTATAACCTCTTTGGTTATAAACGAATAACTTTCGGTACATTTGTGTCAGCGTGAAGTAACGTGATTAAACATGACACAAGTCATGACCCAAATGTGGCCCAGCCCAGCAGGAAGTCAAAGGGCCGAAACACTTGATAGATGGAGGTATCATCCTCTGATCTTCTGTTGCCTCGATCTCCGAGTATGAGAGTTTCCTACAGTATTTACAATCAATATAAATAGATGAAACTTGCTGAAAAGGTGCTAGATCAATAAAGACTGCCGAAAGGATTGATCAAAATTAAGAATCTATTATAGTTTGGTGCGGACTGAATCAAAATAAAGTGCATTTACATGGACTTCACGAAGTAGTGCGTAACAAAATACGAGGTGCGATCCAAAACTCTCCAGACGGTGCCTATGAAAGCTCGCAGATATACTCCAGATATAACATTCCACTACCATCTTCTTTCTAATCCAAATAGTCTAGTTGTGAGCAAAATGATTCCAGCGCCGCTGCCAAGCTTAAGGTGATAGACTACCTTCCTATTTTGGATTGTAGTTTATTACTATGGTGAGCACTGTCCAGATCTTATTCAGTGCATTTTGTATGCAAAATTGTGCACCAAAGTGCTAAATAGTGCTCTTTTACCTATTGTGGGTGTTAATCTTAGGAGTACTTTATCCCAAAATACAGCCATTACTTCGCCACTAGATTTCACACACGTATTTAAGATACATTTATAAACACAGTGAAGAAGGGTTTATAATATTTGTGGCTAAAAAATAAGTTACAAAGAAGCAAGGAGTTTAGTGGCTCTAAATGAGAAATAAGGAAAATAGTGTGTATATGAGTGTGTGTGTGTGTGTGTGTGTGTGAGAGAGAGAGAGAGAGAGAGAGAGAGAGTGAGTGNAGAGAGAGAAATACAGAGAGAGAGAGAGAGAGAGAGAGAGAGAGAGAAAAATACAGAGAGAGAGAGAGAGATCTTCCCTAGGATTTATGCTGAACATACCGACTTCTGTTTCATTGCTGGGCTCCACAAAGACCGACTGCCACTTTGTGTACGGTCCTGTACCATTGACTGTGCTGGCTGCAACACGGATCTTATATGTTTCATTTCCCAGGATATCTGAAACACAGGCATGAGTCATCATTCGTGTGTAACAGCATGGCCAAGTAATTAAGGCAGTGAACGTAAGAACTGAGGGTCGTCGGTTCGATTCCCGCTATGGTTATATTTTATAGATGCCATGGGAAAATCATAATATTCATCAGCCCACCCATCTACAAACTGGGTGGTCTAATCTGGCGCCAGAATGCTATTGCCAGCAAGGGACGTCTAACTGGCGCCTGATTGTTTGCAGTGGAATGTAGTATGTATGATCTTGAATAAGCTGAGAAAGTCCTTAAATGATCTGGCCTGCTGCAAGCAAATACCACATCTCCGCGTGTTATGACATACTCAGATAATTGTAAACATGAATACTCACGAGTTTTGTATTAGCCATATCCGATACAGATACTAAGAACATACTAAATTAACATGAGGTAAAGCCGAAGTCTTAAGTTAAAGAATACCACACTCAAGAAAAACATGTTGTAGGTCATGTTTTGACACTGTGGGGAGTCATTTTGACCTAGACCTTTGCTAACGTTTGCATCTTAAATAGATATACTGTATATGTATCGTCTATGTTGGCGCACTTCCACATGAACGAAGTAAAGAGAAAAATGGTATCATTTGCAGCCTTCACGTTGGCATGAAAAAAGCCAAATTCTCATAAAATCGTAATGTGCTTAAAGAGACAGGGGTTTCACAGCCTACTTAATAAGTCCACATTATTTTTCATAATTTTAAAATGTGTATATTTTTTTCTTCCGCCTGACAGTTTCTGAGAAACACTATTGAAATAATATCGGGATTTTTAACCTGCGTACAGTTTCATTACTCGTGCTGTGTGACGTCAGAAAGCGAGATTGGCTAGCAGACGATTGGTCCGGACGGGATGCGTCTGCACCAGACATCTGCTAGCGTTTCTCGCTTTGCGACGTCACTCACGCAGCACGAGTAATGAGGCGTACACATGGTAAAATCCCGATATTTCAGCGGCGTTTTGTCAGAAATGGCCCGGCGGGAAAATAAAACGTACCCGGTGTAAAGTTTTTGAAAATAGTAATGTGGATTTTTTTCAGGCTGCTGAAGCAAAATAATGTCTACCCCTGTCCCTTTACAGTTTCAAGTTCATACATGAATTAGGATACTGCCATCCACGAGAACCGGCCAAAATGCCTTACCAAAATGATAGCAACCTTCTCATAGGGCCAAGATTTTGGAAAACGATGATAAATTTCAACATCGAGGATGTATAATAAATCACTTCGTTGAACACACTGACAACAGCCTACAAACACTATCGACTAATCCACTTTTGTAAGTGAATATTTGCGCTGGGAGTCAGTATCAAGAGTAGCACAGCCTGATCGCTTACCATGGTTGGGCAAGTTCACCAAAAAAGTTAGTTCAGATCGTTCAGTTCACTACGGGGAAAAAAAGTTCTTTGTAACATTTGTGATACTTGTTGTTTGTTTAGGCTAGTGCCCCCCCCTCCTTTGTTATACGGCCCTGGACCTCGGCTCCGGTCCTTCATGATTCGAGAACATTGCAGCTAGTAGCGGCTGACCTTGCTGGGATCAGTTGGTTTTTTTTCTCTCCTTTAACTAAGGCGGCAGTGCCTCCCGCCCGCTAGTAATAGTATTGAGACTGTCTAGTGTCAAGGTCAGCTCGACCGTATAGTGCCTTGAGTAAACACAGTATTAGCCTCTCGAAGGTTCGGGTAGGATGCTTTGAGTGAACGCAGTATTAGCCTTCCCGAGGGTTCGAGTGGGGCCGCGATCGGAATGTTTTGATTCTAATTAGTCTAGAATTTGCTGTTCGTACCTTCTAGACTAGCATGTTTGTTTGGGTGCATCATATGATGATGACGTCATGTATTCCAGAATTTCTACTGAGATTATTATAAAAGGCATGAGAGTGAGAGACTTGGGAGAGTTGGCTGTTATGGTCTGTGCATTGTGAATTAATTGCTGGTTACACCTTGTTACCAATAAAGAAGTATTCTGTTTCCTGCACAGCGGACTTGGTTTGTGAATTAAAGTAGCAACGTCAGTGGCGTTTCTAAGGAGAAGCTATCGTATTCAGTGCCTCTTCACTATACGCCAATACTGATTGACACTTGCTCGCTACATTCTTAGATCAAGTTTTGCTCAGTTCCATGACAATTGAGTAGATTTCAGTTCAGGTCAGTTCCTCTTGATTTTTGAAAGAGACATTCAGTTCTGATTTTCGAGGGAAATTTAGGTAGAAAATTAAAGTTCAGATCAAGCACCCAAACCAGCTACAATTCAGATTCAGATTAGTTTATCCAAAATAGCTGTTTAACTCAGATCAAGTTCACAAGACCTGAACTTCACGAACTGAGTTCATATGATCTCAGTTCTGCCCAACTCTTACAGAATCGCCTTCTACGTTTTCTTCTTGTAGTCAGTCTAAAAGTTAATATTCCCATTTTGTGTCAGAGTGCATATATTTGTCCTGGTTCCATTTTGTGCCACAGTACATAGATTGATCCTATAGTATAAAAGCTGATGCAGTAGTACAAAGATTGATTCTATGACGTTCAAGTAAGAGGACATAGTTAAAACTCACACAGAGGCGGACGAAAGGCCGTGAATACTTAATTTTTGGAAGCCATAAAAAAAAATTGTAACTGAGATCGATCTTCCACAGACTAGATTCTGTACTCTTCCATTCTGCTACACTATGAACTTACCGGTAAGTCTATACACCCTGACACCCCTCTCGGTTGTGATAGTACAGACATCGCCTTTCCTCGATCCCTTGCGTTTGTATTGGAGACGGTAACCCACGATCTGTCCATTGCGCGATCGAGGGGAGGGAGGTTGCCACTGCACCACTACAAGCTGCCTTGGATTAAATTAAGATATCAAAGTCAAAATATTCTATGTCGTCAAGTTGTCAGATAACAATACAAGTCTAAAGGACTGAAATGGAGTATATTCAGCAGTAAACACTGGTACCGCGTGCTCCCTTTCTTTCCCAAGCACGATCAGTGCGCAAGTGACTTTAACCTTTTCACTACGTGTAACACAGAGTCTTGCCTACCCTTGTCTTAACAGTGTCCGATTATCTTCAAAGTTTGCCCATTCTATTGATATCTAATAGAAAACTACTTCGTGGGTCCAAATGTTACATTGTTTGAAAATGCCCTACAAGGACAGATATTCAGGTAATGGAGAAGTTTTGTACATGATGTAAAGTTTGGGAAAATATTAGTCCCTATATAGTATGTAGTAAACCAGTTAAAGAGCAGTATAACCACCCTTACTCATTTCCATAGCACGCTTAAATACTTCTCTTATTTGGATGTTGATATGTCTGTCTTTCTGTTTGTCTGTCTGACTGTCTGTCCATATTTCTGATTGTCTGTCTATTTGATTGATTATCTATTTTATCTCTTAATGTGTTGTCCAACGGTAACCATGTATCCATAGTTTGTAACAACTGTTACAATGGAAAATAAAAATCTGAATTCGAAAGAAACTCAGAATGCAAGTAATTACGACCTGTAAATGACAGCGGCGCTGTATGATCCTTTAGGAGTTAAGCAGGTTTTGAGTGATCCCGCCTGCTGTGGTAATAAACTAATAATAATGTGAAATGGCGTGAGCAAGCATAAAAGAGGTAGGAGAAGCATAAACCTAATTCTTTATACTGTTACAATGAACCGAGTGAAATTAATCGACGGAGATTTTGTTTAATCAGTACAGTTATGTTCAATACTGAGGATGAAAATTCACTTCTGTGTTATTATCCATTATGAAAAGAATATCTCCAGTTTGGATATACAGACGTAACTCTTACTTCTTTGATGCTGAAGTTAGGGGGATGTTGCGTAAATTAATTAGTACTTACACTGGAGTTTATCATCTCTAGTCGCAGATCTCTGGGGTGAGAGCTGGGAACGTCAGAGAAAGGCTTGGCTTGAACTGCAACACTGACAGGATGAGAGCCCAAGTTCTGTCATGGAAAAAAATGATGTAGTTTCTCAACACTGGCCCATATGACATTACAACGAAGCGCAGTTTTGAGCTATTTTGAAGCAAAACCTATTTTATATGAGAAGAAATACAGGCGGAAGTCTTGTTTTTTCGCTTTTTTCTGCGAGAACTATTTTTCGCAAATAGTCAGAAATGGTTTTTCCCGAAGGTCTAATTGGACCTAAATTTTATGAACCCGCATGACGGTTATTACTTTTGTGCATGAGCGTAAGTTGTGTGAGTGCCATTTATTGCACATTGCAAAGATTGCCGTTAACGCAAAATTATTACTGGCAATAATAATTCTTCCGAGTGTACATTAGGAAAATACATTGCCACTGCTCCTGATAATTAAAATGAAAGGTAAAAACTTATCATCCTCGTCCTGAATTTGAAGCCATCATTGTTGTTATTAAAATCAACAACTGGAGGAAACAGAAATACAATCAAGTTATTTATACATTTTTTTTATCCCGTAGAAGCTTTACTGCAATAAAATGAACACAAATTATTCTGATTTGTAGTATGACCAAAGTTCATTAAAGATCCAAGCTACGCTCGTATAATATGAATCTCTTTGTTTCACGGCAATAAACCAAAATAAACTGGGCCAAAAGCCTAAATAAGCATAATTTGCAGTGTTTTTGTTGTGGACTTGCCAGATCCAACTCAACAGATAACTATTCGTTCCGGAAAAAGTAAAAAGGTCATCGGAAGAGCCGAGCACTGAAATGTTGTATCGCTCATAGGCATTCACCACCCTAGTTTTACTAAGCGTATACGAAACGATGACTGCGGGATCAATTCAAGACTTCTACTATATCTAGTACTACATTTCTTGAGGACAATATAGTCATTACTCTTATACATCAACCGAATTTGTGAGTACCGGAAGTCTCTAGTTACCTGCATGGTCTGTACTCTGAAACTGTAGGTCAGGTAGGGCCGAAGATTCTTTACTTCATAAGACGACATCTCATTGTTTACGACGGCTTTCCTCTGTCGTCCCTTCCCATTGGCTAGCTGTGCCAAGACAGTGTATGCTACCACTTCATTGGCCTGCAAGGGTGGTAACCATGACAACAAAATGGCGTCGGAAGCGACGGGAGTTGCTGTTAGGTTCCGGACTACATTTGATTCTGATTTGGGACAAAAGTATGAAGGGAAACATATCACTAGCCGTGTCTGTATGCGCTGTGGCTTGATTTACTTTAACCCTCTAATACCCAGCGTATCAGATCTGATACATTTCGTGGTAGAAAGAAAAAGCAAACGGAAAGATTTCCGCGGGCAACAACCCCCGAAATAAGAACATATTAAGAGGGATTATTTTGATGGGACAGGATGGATTTCATTTGGATTATTTACCCCTAACCTTACCCCTACCCCTAACCCTAACCCTACCCTTACTCCTAACCCTATCCCTAACCCTAATGCCTGCGGAAATCTTGCCAAAGCAAACTACGATCAATTTGATGCTTGTTCCAGCATAGTGGACCCAAAAGTGATCCAAAAACTGAAGCTCAGAATTTTAGTGCCATTATAAATAGAGCTGGGCACTAGAGGGTTAAATAAAATCAGATATCCATAATAAATGGATAGCAAAGATATAGAGCAGCTGCAGTTTGGATGGAAGAAGTGAAGAAAGAGAGGGAGAGTGGGAATCTTTGGAATATCATTGCTTTAGGCCTACTGGTTATTATGTTCACTCATTCTTAATTGATTTGCTTAAGCGCGAGAGGGCATAGTGTGTTTTATAGGTTTCTAACCTATCATACCCATGAAGTCTGCATTTTTAAAGTGGAGATAAACACTGGACTATAGTCGAACCAGATCTGGCGACCTCCTAAACATCGCGATCATTGCTGAGGCGTTGATATTTCCTTTAATCAGGTGGCCCCATAATTGAAAAAAACAACTTTACTTACTTTAAAGTGTAATGAATTCAAAAGTTAAAATGAAACCAGTAAAAAAGAACTTAAGCACATCAACAGTCAGATGCAAGTTGCATAGATTTAGGACCAATGTATTCGACGCATTTTGAGCAAAGGATTTTTAGACATGTGTTGTTAATTTTTCAGCTGTGATGCAACCACATCATCTAGATATTTGAAATTTGATCCAGTAACAGACTATTCATCCAAACTAAATTTCAGCAGCATAAAACTTGAAATAGTGAAATTACTGAACTTCGAAATTCAGTTAACTTCATAGGGACCATTCGATATAGGCATATTGCCTATTATTTTTCATATTGCGACACTCGCGAATACTTGCCCAGTACAACTTCGATCAGCCTTTCTCCTGTTCATAGTCCATTGCAATATGAACTGAGTGGCATTTAGCTGAGCGGTGACCTCATATGGGATTCAAAGATCTCTCGGCTGATCACAGGGTATTAAGGATTTTCTATGTTGAATCTGCTGTACTTAATTTCAATTTGTCATGCAAGGCTGCGGAAGTTCATGAAAAAAGTCCGTTCAGGTCAAGTTCAGTTCACTAAGAAAAAAAGGTCCTAAGATCAAGTTTAGCTCAGTTCTATGAAAATCGAGTAGTTCCAGATCAGATAAGTACCCCTTGGTATTTGATAGTTCAGTTCAGTTCATTAGAGCAGTAAATACCAGCCTCCCCTTAAAAAACACTATTTTTACACTCGCCATGTTGGGATAAATGAATCGGCATTTGGTTCTGAATTCCGAGGTCGAAACTTTTTGAAAATTAAAGTTCAGATTCAAGAGCAGATCAAGCACACAACATAAGGAAAGGTCAGATCAGAATCAGTTTGCAGAAAATTGTTCGGATCATGTTCACGTGAACTGAATTTAAGTTCATAAACTACATTCATATTATCTCAGTTCTGCCCAAATCTTGGTGTCATGCATCTATGGAACATTAACATAAAAACCAGTCAGGAAGGGGTTTCTTCGCAACTTGATCCAAAACGTTAGCCTGCGTATTGAGACCATGTATCAAAAGCAAATGGCACTAGACACACACTATAAACTAAACAATGGAGATATTTGGACTGATGTGGAGCATCAAAGGATTTTGCAGACGAAGGCAGTAAACACAGATCAGAGTTAATAAAACAAAGGGAAGAGAGAAAATGGTAAAAAAGGTTAAGTGTGGAAACAAAGGAAAAATGCCAACCTCATTTCAGCCGGAGCTTCAAAATATCACCCGAATATTATCATCGACGTGATGATAAAAATGGCCTAACTTTTACTTAGGCCAAAACATGGCAGACCTGGAGTGTCATTTAGAAAATTGAATTCTATGTCAGTAAATTTTGATATGATCTAAGTCTTTGTATTAGTAACATCGAGCAATCGTGTGATTCTATCTTAATCTGTTGTCTACCTCAGTGAAATCTTTGAAACAAAATCATGTGTCCATGAACAATATTAAAACAGCGATTGGTTATAAGACGCTTTTCACATTGCCATAATCAGCGCAAAAAAAATGTCAACTTACTTTCTGTCTCAGCATCCGTCGTTACTTTGATGGCCTTGCTCCATCCACTTGACCGTTTGTTTTTCACGACCTTGACACTGATACTGTAGGTCGTGTTTTCCTGCAGCCCAACGACTTTGACTTTCCGGACACGTGATTTGACAATTTTATAATCCCCGTTCTCACTGTCTTCGTCCACCTCTGCCTGATACCTCAGAATATAAAGTCTCGTGGCCTTGACCTTCGTACGGCCTCGACCTCTCAGGTCAGGGTCACGCCATTTGACGTCTATGGAATGTGGAGATGCAACTTTAGCCGAGACCTTTCTGGGGGTGCTCAACTGTTTTCTTGCCTCTGCAGGAAAGAGAAACACAATAATTCATAATCTGTAATTGTGACTCTACAGAGCTATCCTGGCTTCGATAATGCCGTTACCAATATCGTTATGCAATAATAGAAACAAGATTTAACTTGGTCCCTCACTATTTCAGCATAAGGGAGGCACGAGACAATCTGTAGCATCTAAATGAACCCATTACAAAGCGGAAATGGAAGCTTGGCTTCGCAAAAGTCTCGTGGATTTAACCTATAGTTTACAAGCTTACCCGGAAACCCTGCAATGCCAGAGTGTTGCTCGCTGAAAGCACTTTACAAAATAAATAAAATGCATAGACTGAACAAATGAAGGCTGCGCGTCAATGAGGTTTTGCACCTTCTTTCCAGAATTTCGATTTACGCATCTCAAATGCTTTCTTCTGAGACACTCATGTGACAAAGGAAATGGAGTTGTATTTTTGTGCAGAACTTTAAAACACACTAAATGTCAATTTTATTTATTTATTTATAAAAACTGCTCGACATATTTAAGCTATGCTTTTATCTAGGCTATCTTGTTGCTTTCTCGACCCATCATCTCGTGAGTTTTAATCCGAATTCTTTAAGAGCGGTTTTTACGTTTTCCCCCTCCCATCAACGTGAACAATGTGCTTGATGGTTCCAGATTTCTTAAGCCCTGGATCCATTAAGTTTTGCTCTGCCCTCTTTATGATCGCACCATGAATGTTGCATGGATGACACTGACGATTCTGACTGAGTCGTTCTGATAGAGCAGTCTTTGGAAGGAAAAGACAATTCATCTTTACACGCAGGAAGTGGCATGACAAGATTATCTTGCTCGCAAGATGCAAAGTAACGTTGGCGCCCCATCCCCTTTCTCTTGATGCCCTCCCTTTTCCCTTGGGTCCCCCACCACTTTCCATTGGTGCCCCTCCCCTTTCCCTTGACGTCCAACCCCATTCCTTTCACGACCTCTCCCCTTTCCTTTGGTGACCCTTCTTTCCCATGGCGCTCCCTCTTTTTTTCCTTGTGCCCACCCCCACCCCCATCCCATCTCCACAGTCTGACAACAACACTCTTGTTTTTCCTTATTATCTCCTATCCTACGCCCACCTTCCACCTCTTCCTTCTTTCGCCATTTCTCTTCGCCCCCTCCTTCCCTCCTCCCCCCAAATCTCGTTCATTCTTTCTTTTATTCCCTGAAACTAAACCCCCACCCACCCTGATTTGTAGCCTGAGGCAGCGCCACGTCACTCCATCCCCAACCCCCTTTCCCTTGTGCATGCATGGTTCTCAGTAAGCACTAATAATTAAGTCATAATGATAATAATAATAATAATAATAATATGACTTCTTTGGTGTAAGTAAATCTTATACAGGTTGAAAGAAGAGAACAGTTATGGGGAAGAGACAGAATCTCAATTCTAATTTCTGGGAAGAAATTCCGATAACACTATGACATTACGATGAAGTAGTTATTCCTAGATCCTTTTCACTGAATGTTTTATAATCATCCACCTTTTTCAAATATATTTTTATTTCATATAGTAAGTGTTTTTTATACTTTTTTTATACTATTTTCGGGAACTGCATCATCATGAATTCCATTGTGCTATCTAAAGTTCCTTCCCAGAAATTAGAATTAAGATTTTATATCTCCCCCATAACTCTTTTCTCCTTTCAACCTGTCTTAGAACTAGACCAAAGAAGCCATGAATCGAGTTTGTTATTTGCTACTTTCCTGCCCTGCAGGTTTGCCGTGTTGCATGTGCTTACATATTTTCTCAAACGCTAACATCTTTATATTGCAACTGTGTCTGCACGGTCTCATTTTTGCTGTGAGTCACTATGTATTCTTGCTCTTCTTTGGGAAACTAAAGCTGTGTCATTCGGTCATTACTGTTGTTGAAGGGCAGGCCATGTCTTCAAACGGCTACAGTGTATTTGCGCAAATCTGTAGTGGTTTTGCGAAAAACAAACAATGGTTTTGGGCAATGGTATTGCGCAAATCGTCCGCATATGTAGCCAAAGACGAGATGCAAGTATATGTGTATGTAGACTATCTCTCACGTTAGATGGACAGAGAGAGAGAGAGAGAGAGAGAGAGAGAGAGAGAGAGAGAGAGAGAGAGAGACAGAGTAGAGAAAACGATATGACATAATGCGGAGATACCACAATGCACTGAGGGAAGAAGATAATAAAAATAACGAGGGCCATGCTGCTGATACGGACAATTTGCGCAATTTCACTGCAAACATTTACCTGAGCTTTTGCGCAAATCCATAGTGGGATTAAAGGAGATTTGTGCAAATCCAACTTACCGCTACAAAAGGCCGTGGGCATTGCCTCATCTCAAATGGGTTTGCTTTCAAAAACCAGACTTTTGCATATTGATTTATTTCCCGTAATGTTTGGAGGCTACGTCCAGCTCATTCCACATTCAAGTCATTTCTTGTTGATTTTAGCTGTTTATATTAGCATGAGCTTAATATCTTCTTTTTCCTGTTAAAACAAATGTAGATGTTTGATTTGTCATTATATCCCAATTTTACAAGCTGAATCACATCTGCCTCATTGTTTTACTTTGAGCAAAGGTTGCTGAATCACATCTATCTCATTGTTGTAATTGAGCAAAAGGTTGCTGAATCACATCTATCTCATTGTTGTAATTGAGCATAAGGTTGCTGAATCACATCTATCTCATTGTTTTACTTTGAGCAACAGGTTGCTGAATCACATCTGCCTCATTGTTTTACTTTGAGCAAAGGTTGCTGAATCACATTTGTCTCATTGTTTTACTTTGAGCAAACGGTTGAGGACGATAAACTTCTCAAAACCTCAACAAAAAAAAACTTGGGCGAATATGGAATGAACATGACGAATAAAACCAGCAATCTGCAAAATTTCTATGCGGTATGAAATCCTTTATTAGCAAAATTCAGAACTATAACGCTTTAATGTGTAGCGTGCGTTTGATTTCAAATTAGTGAGGTGTCCCATTATACCTCTCCTTTCCTTTTATACCCCGCGACGGCCTTCAAAGGCTGATACTTGACCTATAAAATGAAGTGACACAGTTCACCTCAGAAGCTGGCACTTTACTGGTTGAAAGTGTACATTATTCAGCGTAAAGTGTCTTTTCATCTCATACATTAGTCACACATACATGTACTAGCTAGAAGGGGGAAAAAAAGAGAGCTAGCAATAGACAGAGAGAGAGAGAGAAGGAGATACAGGGAGAGATGGAAAAGGGGCTTATTTTTGCCAAGACAGCTTTTCAGAGAAACTGAGCGATCATGTTTGAATGTAGTTCTTAATTTAAACAAAATTCGTTCACGGTAATGTTTGTAAATACTGTACATCAAACTCATTTTCACAAAAATACTTTATTGAAAGATAAGCATGATGTGCAAAAAAGTGATTTGGCAGGAAAACCAACATAGCCCTTTGGTCAGAAGACGAGAGAGAGAGAGAGAGAGAGAGAGAGAGAGAGAGAGAGAGAGAGAGAGAGAGAGAGAGAGAGAGAGAGTGAGAGAGAGGAAGTGAAAAGAGAAGGTAAAGTGAAAGAAAACAGAGAAGAAAGGATATTGAAAATGATCAGATGCACAACACAACAAATCAGTACAGACATCGCAAAACAACCAGTTTTAAGTTTTGTCATACCGACACAACTCATGTAGGAAAGTCTGTTTAAGGCTGAAAAACACTTGGAAATACAAACATAGTAAAGAAAAGCTAGCGGGCCGTTTTAAGATTAAACAAATTTAATGAAGAAGCCGGATGATATACCCGTGGCTCTGTTATTAAATGGTACACCGGAAAACAAATGAATCGCCAAAATCAAATATATTGACTGAAAACAAAGAGTTACATACAAGCAGGCGGGCCGATTTAAGATTAAACAAATTTAATGAAAAGGCCGGGTGGTATAACTGGGCTCCGTTATTAATGATTCACCGGAAACAGATGACTGGCCAGAATCAAACATACTGACTGAAAACAAAGAGTTACATACAAGCAGGCGGGCCGATTTAAGATTAAACAAATTTAATGAAAAAGCCGGTTGGTATAACTGGGCTCCGTTATTAATGATTCACCGGAAACAAATGACTGGCCAGAATCAAACATACTGACTGAAAACAAAGAGTTACATACAAGCATTACAAGACTGACAAAATAGATAGAGACAAAAGGAAATCCTATTAAAAACCACACAACTTATAAGCGTCTAAATTTCTTTAAGATAAAAGAACTTTTTGAAAGCACAAATTATACAGTAAATAGAAAATTAGCTTTATTTCTATCTTATGGAATGAAATTATTTGCATGAGAACTGTGAGGATGCGAGAATGTATGTTCCATAGACAGAATGGAAACTATCAACCACCCAAATGACAGTCTTATCACTGTCATGGAAACTGTGTTTAGAGATAAGACAATCATACCGACAGCCAGACAGACAGCCAAACAAACAAACAAACGAACAAATAAACAAACAAACATGTATGACTTACCTATAAAACCTGCTAATAGAAGTATAAGGAGATACACACGCATTTCGCCGAGTCGAATGCATTGAATTCCAAAATATCTACAGAACTCGCCTCAGCGGCCTATCACCTATCACTGACTGTTAGCAACATGTGAAGAAGCCTCGGTCAGAAAAGGGCAACATAAAGTAAGACATTAGAGGAGAGANTCTCTCTCTCTCTCTCTCTCTCTCTCTCTCTCTCTCTCTCTCTCTCCCCTCAGCTTTAATGAGGGGGTACCCTGATCATTTTTCCAGCCTCAGGTCCTGCAGATCATAATCCGCCTCTGATCATCAGCATGATTGGATCATTGCCTGCAGCCTCAATAAATCGGAGCAATGAGGTTAGTGAGAACTCCTCGCATTCTCTAGACTAAATATACTCTATCCCTGCATCCTCCAAACCAGGCATACTCTATTCCTGCATTTCCCAAGACGCAGTATATCCTCTTCCTGCATCCTCCAAGACCAAGTATACTCCCTCCCCGCATCCTCAAAGACCAAGTATACCCCCACCCCGCATTCTACAAGATCAAGTATACTTCCACTCCGCATTCTACAAGACCAAGTATAATCTCTCCCTGCATCCTCCAAGACCAAGTATAATCTTTACCCGCATCCTCCAAGATCAAATATATTTCCACTCCGCATTCTACAAGACCAAGTATAATCTCTCCCCGCATCCTCAAAGACCAATTTAACTCCCATCTCGATTTCTATAAGACCAAGTATACTCCCACCCCGCATTCTACAAGACCAAATATAATCTCTCCCCTCATCCTCCAAGACGAAGCATACTCCCTCGCCGCATCCTCCAAGACCAAGTATAAGCCGCTTGCGTAACTACAGAATTAATCAATTGCTCATACTCACTGGAAGTTAGAAACACCAAAAGAATTGATCTATCTTAGGAAAGATGGGCTCGACATAGTCTAAACATGCTTACAATCAACTTAAAATCTGTCTAGATCTAGCTACGTAAGTGAGCGGTCGATTCGTCCTAAGCTTCTGCGATGGCAAAAGGGGGAAAGGAGGTTGGGGAGAGAGGGGGATTAAGGTAGTACTGTAAGAACAGCCTTTGATGGAGGTTTACACTGTGCAGGGAGTCTGAAACGAATCTTACGATAAACACACACTGCTAACTTTTAGGTATAATATATACAGGAAAGTGGAAAGGTCAAAAGTTCATTGCCGCACTGAATCTCTTTTCCTTCCACCGATGTGAATATCGGCTATGAGCACAAGGTTTGGTTGTTGTTTTTTTTAGTTCTGTTCGCTACGTGGCGGAGAGCGAGCATAGACGTGTTGCTGCCAGATGTCATCCATTAACATTTGCAAAGTTTCAGTTGCAGTGATTCTCAGAGTAGGACAATTTGCTCATAATCTGTGGTCCCATATATACACGTGATACATCAAAATTTTGTGAAATAGAGATATTGAAGGTTTTGAAATGAAGTTGAAAGGTAAGAAGGCAAAATCGAAACAATGTTTCTAGGTCTGTTAAAAACCCATGGGTTTTTACTGAACTCTGCAAGGTTTTAAGAGTGATAGAAGTTCCATTTTTCTCTATAGTCTTGACCAAATCAATAGCCGTATGCACAATCCTTACGTTAATTACCACACTGGGTAACCACGGAAAATTCCTAAAACATTGATATTTTATAATTTTCCTTGTAGATAGCGCAGTATTTTAGGTAACGTATGGATTATGCATACAGCCACAGATGTTTTTTAAATTGTGTTTTTAAATCAAGTCTTTACATGAGACTACATCATTCAAGCTGCTGAAACAAAATAACAGCGCTCACTTTCCTCTAAATTTGCTTTGTTTTTCTTCTGCTCTCGTCCCAATTATTTTTTTAAATTTAAGAACCTGATATTAGCTGATTCATCAGCGTCTAATATAAACCCAGACTCTTTCTTTGAGCATTTTTTCTTAAACATCGGAGAATCCTGGCAGCATCTCGCTCCTGTCTCGTCTCGTCCGATCCTCTCCCTAAAAGGAAATCCGAAATCACTCAATTCGTCTTGAGTTTCCAACAGATATTACACGGAGTTCCTTTCCCCGACCACGAAACCCGTCCTTTAGCTACGACCCCTCAATCTTTCGGCAAAAGGAAGGCACGAGACAAGCTGCAGCATCTGAATGAACCCATTACAAAGCGGAAATGGAAGCTTGGGCTTCGCAAAAGTCACGTGACAGTCTGAGCCAACGAGAAACCCCAGGCAATCTGGCAGACACTTGACGAAGCGAGGTTATTGCCAGATACTCGTAGTTTTTTTCCTTAGCCCAAAGTGGGCGTATTGTTAGCGTTTATCTTTTAATTCATTCTTCCCGGGTATATATAATTACAGACTGTTATTGAAGTCTGTTTGCAGTCTGGCGATGAAAGTTATCGTTGGGATCTGAACTGCTTCTATCATTCCTTCTGTTCTTAGGGCTACATGTTTATGAATGCTGTTCTCTTGGCGTTATCCTTTAAGTCAATTTTCTTCTGTACTGCTCGTCCTCCATTCCCTCTTGATGTCTTTTGTTGTTGTTGTTGTTGTTGTTGTTGTTGTTGTTGTTGTTGTTGTTGTCGTTCTTCTTCGTCTTCTTCTTCTTCTTCTTCTTTTTCTTCTTTTCTTCTTCTTCTTCTTCTTCTCCTCCTCCTCTTCCTTCTTGTTATTTCCCCCCACTCCTCCTTCTCCTTTCGCTTTCATCCTTTTACTTCCCCTTCCTCTTTCTATTCCTTTAATTACGCTCTTTTTTACCGTTAACTTTACTCGTCGCTGCTGCTAGCTATGCACCTCCTGATTCACATTACTCTAACTATTTATAAAAATCAGACAGGTTTTCCCACACTGTTCAATTTTCACCAGTAATTTGAAATTATATTTTTCTCACCACCAACACCACAACTAAAGACCCCTATTTGCACGAACTCTAGCATAATCAATCATCCACAACGTGTTCGAGTAAAGTCAGTCTGCACTTGATCTGCACTCCGTAACTAGCAAAGGGACTGCAGCCATTCATTCTTTGCTGATTTTATAATACAACTTTAAAATTTCAGCAACTGGGTGTAATCGACTTCTTGTTGCTGTTATTATTGCCGCTGGTGGTGGTGGTGGCGGTGGTGGTGGTGGTAGTGGTGGCGGTCGTGGTGCTGCTGCGGTTGCTGCTGCTGTGACTGTTAACAGAATCGATAAACATGTGAAGTCGCGTGAGCTGGCAGTAGCCTTGGATACGAGACATATAAACCACATTATTAGTTCATCATTAGATTACTCCATATTTTTCTGGGGACTATCACGTTAAATATCGATTAATCTGTTTTTCGCCCATTACATCGCTTCCTTTTCCCCTTGCCTTCTCCTTCCCACCCCCTTCCCCAAACCCCTCTCCTTCCCTCTTCATCATCTTTACTAACTGACCTACCACTCACGGTACAATATTAACCTTTGTCTCATCCATACAAGAAGTACGACAAGTGCCCTCATTGAAGATTCTCTTTGACAAAAAACAGTATATGCCAATACCCGCATCCAGTAGAATATAAATTATTTTACTAAACTGTTATATTACTGGCTTTATGGTGTCTTTTACTATAACGTCAACATTTCTTTGTAAGGATGTGCTAGAGGGAGAGGGGGGAATGAACAGGCGGGGGAGGGGGAGGGGGAGGATAGAGATGGGTATGCAAATTATGGTGCATGG
>JAWQUT010001026.1:0-17286 GCA_033807755.1 Ellobium chinense | reverse complement strand
CCTTTCAAATATTCCAAATTTAAGAAGGTAACTAGACTGTGTGTTTCATGTTAAAGAACATTTTGGAATGCCTGTACAGTACTTTCTTAATGGTGAAAGCCTTTCAAATATTCCAAATTTAAAAAGGTAACTAAACCTCTGTGTTTCATGTTAAAGAACATTTTGGAACGCCTGCACAGTACTTTCATAATGGTAAAAGCCTGTCGAATATTCCAAATTTAAAAAGGTAACTAGACTGTGTGTTTCATGTTAAAGAACATTTTGGAATACCTGTACAATAAATTCATAACATTTCTTGTATTTTCTGCACTCTTGGATCTTTTAGAGCTCTTCCCAGTCTGCATGTTTTACCATCTGACGTTGAAAGAGTAAATGCTGACGATTTCAAAGTTGAAGAGGTTTGTAGTTTATTGAATCATTTTTATATGACCACTTTGAGGCAGATCTTACGAAATTCATAAGATTATAATGCCAAATTTCTGATATTTTTAAAGGTAACAATAAGTTTATTGAGCTCATTTAGATAGATTCTCTCTCTCTCTCTCTCTCTCTCTCTCTCTCTCTCTCTCTCTCTCTCTCTCTCCCTTGCTCATACATTTATTTTGTTTCTGTTTTCCTACACATTTTTTCATATACATATGGTTGTAAGTGAACATACAGATTTTAGGGATCGTATAATAAACTGGCTATATTTCATGTCAGGATGCAGACTTTGTGTTAGAGACTCTTGTTTGAAACACACTGATAGTCGAATTCATGTCAGGATGCAGACTTTGTGTTAGAGACGCTTGTTTGAAACACACTGATAGTCGAATTCATGTCAGGATGCAGACTTTGTGTTAGAGACGCTTGTTTGAAACGCACTGATAGTCGAATTCATGTCAGGATGCAGACTTTGTGTTAGAGACGCTTGTTTGAAACACATTGATAGTCGAATCATATGGTGCTAGACTGAGAAACACGATGGTAAATTGTTTGTTACTAATATAAGCTGGATTAATCCAAGTTTGTTTTTTTTTAATCTTCCTGGTGGTATGCACGTGCTTCGCCCTTTTTTTTTATTATTGGAAACTTTGAACTAGACTACGTATTAAAATTTATACTTTTGTACATTTGTTGTCAATGATAATGGACTGTTTAATTTATCATGTCTGTTCGGCCATTTGTTAAATGTTAATGCCTATATGCCGTTCAGACCACTCTGGGCATGACCAAAAATCTTGTTAAAGGTGACCACGCACGTCAAAGTAGATTTTCTTACCCTAATCCTTTTTCTTTCGTTGAATTATCTATAGTACTTACAGAACCAGTGTCGCGAAGAAAGAGCACCGATCTGTTACGACGCGCTTGTATTTTGTGACGCAATAAGGAGGCTCGAGTGACCGGGATTTGCCACTTGCGTCAAGAGTTATTCCCCTTACCCGAGTAGCAAAGGCTTGTGGCAAAAATGATGACGTCACTTAAGTTCCAGCAGCTGCACACACATCTATCTGACAATGTATTATTCAGCTTTCAATTAAGGTTCTGGTAATCCATATTTAAAGTAAAGTTCAACCGTGTATGCCATATAAACTATTCTACAATTTTATTGCCTCAGCATAATTCATTTCGTTTGACACATTTGCTGCTTACATCGTATCGATGTGTTATCACCTGCCGCAGAGCACTGGATTGGCCGTGCGGCTAAAACGTATTTGACGTATGCTTATGGCCGCCACGCGCGCAGTGGGTGTAAAAATTCGGACTTTGCATAATATGACCGTGTTGTTGCTTAGGGCGGGCAGAGTTGTTACATCATGATAACAGACACTTGAACGACTGTTTTATTCGAATAATGGGGTATCGTGTGGTTTAACGTAGTATGTAAGACAATCCAACCTTCCTTTGTTTCATAAAAAACAACTTGTTGTTAGCATATATGTAGTATTGGTCGTGAGATTTTGAGAACACAGCCATGCAAGGCCGAGGATTATGCCGGAAAAAAAATGCTCAAAATACAGGATAAAGGATTGGTTTTCTTTGGTCCAAATATTTTGCTTTTTTTTTTTTTTTGTAATTCATGAAGGGTGGGAGGGAGAGGAGGGAGAGTTCTGATTTTTTTTTTTTGGTCGTTAATATACTTTTCAAATTCTGATTCAGCAAGTAAACGAACTTACAACACTAGACAGTTTTCTTTCTTTCTTTCAATCGGTGATTCAAATTATTTTTAAACAGATTGTGGGCCAGGGTGCCTATGGTCTTGTGGCGCGAGCAAAATGGAAAGAGAAGATTGTAGCCGTAAAGCTGTTTCAACCGCAGGACCAAATCTCTTTTGTCCGTGAATTGGACAGCCTGGCCAAAATTCGTCACTCCAACATTGTGAAGCTTCATGGTGTGTATGTCAATGAAACATACAAGGTGAGTTTTTACCTTTATGGTCTGACCTTTGCCTTGAAAACAGAGGATTGAACAATAATGGTCAAACTCTTCCTTGACTTGTTCCAGTAATGTCCGAGATGTCTGCTTTTTTGCAGTTTTCTGTTTGTTCACAGTCACAAGAAAGGGATTTATGTTATGAAGCTCATATTGTGGATAGATAGTGAATCGCCAATTTAAATTTCATCGGTGAGCTTATAGTCAGCAGAGTGTGGTGCACAGAGAAGAAAAACGGGCTTTGAAATCCAACGCATGCTTAGGCGGACAAAAGCACTGGTGCCGAATCTCTTGCAGGAAAAAAAAACTATCTTGTGACAACTCAGGCAATTTCCACTCCACTTCCCTTAGTGCGACAGCTCCTTTGGTTACTGAATGGTTTCTTGCAAGACATATCCTTCAAAATAATAATTTCTAGTTATTCATTTCTCCTCGGCTGAGCAGTCGGAAATATTAGAGTCATGAGTGAATACTAATCTCACATGTGAAAGGGAACATATTCAGGCAGTAGATATTTAAAGATTAAATTGCTGTGAAGTTAGCGTCGTTGTGGTGAAGTGGTAGCACGTTCAGACCTGCAAGATGAGAGACCCTGGGTTCAATTCCCGGTAGGTGATTTTTCGGCCGTTATTCTCAAAATTGATCTTTCACAGGAATTTGATAAAATATTCTGGTGTAGATAATGGTCTAGATAATGTGTAACATCTTTAAAAAAAAAAAAGGTTATCAAATGGGGTTTCCATTCCTCTCCTTTAATAGAAGAATAATATACCTTTCCACCCTGTTACACATTAGTCTTCATTGCATTAAAATTCATCACATCGTTTTCTCTCATGTTCCCATATCTCTTCTTGATAATACGCAGGTTGAATCCACAAATGACATAAATTTGCTCCGTAACTATCGAGTTGGGCTTGTAATGGAATGTGCAGAGGAGGGATCACTAGGGAAAGGTATGTGAAACAGGAAACATATGGTGAATCATACGAGTTTTCTGTGCTGCATCTATTAGATAGGTGAAAGCGACATTCTTTGCAGAGAGTGAAAGACATAGCTGATCCTCCCAAAGAGCACTTGCTCGTTGAAGTGGCCCAGGATGGCTTATAGATTTGACAGGAACATGACTACTATATTATGAGTTAGTATGAGATCAAATATCCCAGTGGATTCCCAGTGATGGGAAAAGGTGTTTACACACCCTAAGACAGAGCACTCCTGAGTACTATGACTGGAAGGGCGGTGAAACCTCATGTATGAATGCCCAT
Source organism: Ellobium chinense (assembly GCA_033807755.1). NCBI lineage: Eukaryota > Metazoa > Mollusca > Gastropoda > Ellobiida > Ellobiidae > Ellobium > Ellobium chinense. The sequence continues at coordinate 13,609 of JAWQUT010001026.1, read as the reverse complement.
ATTCAGGCGCGAAATTTTTGGATTGTTATTGTAAGACTTGGGATGGGCCTCTGACCTATATGTGTCCAAAGTTCACAGGCGAATAAAATATTTTCTTTTAAAAATGCCCCTGGAGTAGCTACTGTGTTGACATTTAACGGTAAAGATCTCCAAGCTGGGCACAGATACTCCCAGGGATTTGCCCTCCTTGCAATTCTAGCATAAACAGCGTACTAGATCTATATCAAGAAATTACAAGTTACTGATTGACTTTATATTCCAAGGGAGTGATTCTATGACAAGATGATGTGGCATTGCCTGGTGCTATCAAGGGATGTACCGACCATGAGCGGTTGGAAATATCTCCTGACTGCTCTGAAAGATCTCGACCACGTCTAGATCTAGGTCAAGTCATTTTCAATATCTGGCTGAAATGAAGACTGCAGTTCTGCCCTGTATTATCGCCCTCTGTCATCCCGGCATTGCTACCATCTACTATAGCAAAAGTTACTTCTGCTTTCCTGGAAAATATTAAAATTCATTGTACCTCTCTATATTATTTCATGTTCCCTGTGGTCTTATGCATAATCCATACATTAGATAACGTACGTTAACTACAATGAACACTATTCATGTTTTGGGAATTGCCCGTGGTTACCGCAGTGCGTTAAATAACGTAAAGATTATGCATACGGCCACTGACCTTCAGGTTTCTTGTAACAGCAGAAGAAAGTCCATCACTTCCGCATTAAATTGTATTTGCCTGCTTGTTCGCTATCCACATTATGTGTCTGCTGCTTTGTTCAACAGCTATCCATGAATCTAATCATCCGTATACAAAAGCAGATGCCATCAGCTGGTGTTTACAGTGTGCGCAGGGCCTCAAGTACCTCCACAGCATTACACCTAAGGCGGTGTTACACAGGGATCTCAAACCTGCAAAGTAAGGCGCGATAATTGTAAGTCAAAGCAAAGTTTTTGTTGCAAACATAATGCAGTGAAAGTTGGTTAATCAGAGAAAAAAACCTGCTTTATCCGAATGATTCTGAAAACCCTGTTGAAAGTCCTTTCATTGTAGAAAAACACTGCTTTATACATAAAGAAAGTCTAGATACATTTAATCTAAAATACAGTTCATCAAAATGATTTTGTTCAGTTCCCACGATTAGTGCTCAACTCGACTACCAGCTTCACTATAACTTTTTTTTTTTTTTTTACATTTTAGAAAAGATGTCATTGCATTTAGACTGGTCACGGTGGGCATTGTCACAAAATGATGAAACCCGCATAACTATAAGAATAAAAAAGAATGAGACAGACACGAAGCCATTGAGTCTCACAATCAGGCTGATAGTGTCGCTTTGGCTATTTTTTTTTCTCTAGCTGGATTTGACATCGAAAATCTTTCTCCCAAGGGTTTCCAGTGGATGAAAGTGATTTTTTTGGGGGAGTTTGAGAGTGGGAATATAGCAGTTTGATCTAACCAGCTGATACATTTTCAGAAAATACTACTTGACAGTGGATGTTTGTTTCCTTCACATCCAGTCGAGATTACCTTGCTGGAAATTTGTCACATCAATTTCAGATGCAATATGTAAAGTAAATATGAATTCTTTTTTTGATCCTGGAATCTTTGAAATGATGTCCATAATAATGACATTCACCTCTGTCAGTATCATCTGTTACTTGTCAGCGGACAGAAATGCAGCATTGCGCCTGTGTCTACTGGCAGACAAGTGACTGACTACCCCCAGCTAGTTCCAGCGTAGTGTCATTCTAATAATAGCTGTGAATAGACTGCAAAATTTTCTCTTCAGATAAAACATCCCCATTGTCAGGTGATACGAAAAATAATAGTGCTGAACAAGACCTGTCAACCAAGTAATTTTGTAGGGATGACATAAGGCCTATATCTAGCCTTGACCTTCAAAGTCACTGAATTTGCATCGCGATGACATACAATGTTTTATTACTTAACGAAATTCATTTTTTAAAGTGAGCGAGACCACCACTATATTTCATACTATGACTAGGCATCAGAGTGAATGCACAATCTATGTGATGCCATGAATTAAATATATTGAAAACTGAGTTTAGGCTGTTAAAATACATACTTGTTTTCAACAGTTTACTGCTGTTCAGTCAAAGAACTCTACTGAAACTCTGTGATTTTGGGACGGCTCGTGATATCACAATGAGAACAATGACTTATCGCATAGGAACAATGCAGTACATGGCTCCAGAAATTAAAGACAAAGGTAAATACCATAATGTTGGGCAATAGTTTTTAATTATTTTGCTTGAACATTGTTAGTCACTTTGGTTTGATTTAAGAAAACGTGGCATTACAGTGATGATTAAAACATACTTTTGCACGTTTCATGCCTCACTGACATGCTAAAGCTTCCCCGTTGCTACATCATCTTCTAGGGCTCACTACAGATGCATGAAGCTAGACATATTCCTTTACATGTAAGCTTGTCCTCTGATGCAAAATTCTCTGATTTCTGGAATACATGGTAGTATATGGCCTGCGCAAATCTGCATTTGTTGGACAAATTGGACATGTCATAAATATTAAATGTTCAGAGCATTCCTCCCCGTCTCAATGTATTTGTGTGTAGGTGTGTATTCATATGAAAAACTCTGTGCCTGTTTGTATGTAAACTGCATTGTGTCTGTGCATTGTTCATGTAGGAGAGCATGAGGATGTTGGTGTTTTTATGGTAGATTGGGATGGAAATCACCGTGACCAAACATCTACTGTAAATCGTTCTTCGTCCACATTTTATTTATCTATGTAGGTAAAAAATACAATCAGCAATGCGACATATTCAGCTGGGGCATCGTGTTTTGGGAGACTTTAAAACGACAGCCAGTGGAGCTGAACTCCAGTTTAATGCCTGGCCCAAAGTTATCCTTGATGGGCAAAGGTAGGTTTGACACTTCTGGACAGTACTGGATACATTATTTCATTTGTGGTCTACTCGAAGGTACATTTTATAACTGTTTCATTAGCAATCTTTATAAAAATATAAGTTCTTTGAAAACTGCAAATTCATTAATGAAAAATAAATCTATACTAGCCATTGAAAACGTGTGCTTCAGGTCACTGCAGTCAGTTAGATTCATCGATATTTTAGGATGTTTGGTTTGACTTCTCATGAAAATTTCAGAAAATCATGTTTCATTTCAGGATCAATACCCAATATGCCAGAGCTGCTGGAAACATTAATGATAAGGTTTGTGCATTCTTATAAGCCACTGTTTCAGATATTCTAGTCGTTATGGTGCTCCTTTTCTTTAATTTGTGTTATAGACCTTTTTCCATGTACTCATCTCTGTCAACATTTTTCTCATCTTTGCTCAAATCATGCAGTGAACATTCTGAAGTAGGATGGTGAATATGCAGGGTGTGGATAACATATGTTGGGCCGTTTTACTCGGCTATGATGTATTGTAGTTGTACAAATTTGAGACTGAAAGTAGAAATTAAGGAGTAACTTTGCGAGAAGAGAGCTTAGAATGATGGGATTGATCCTCCTCTTTCCTCCACTTGGGTTATCCTTTCAGATTTGTGTCATCTGGGTAGTGGGCTGGCCTTTCAGGTGACCCGTTTACAAATCCGAGTCGCAAGCCGAAAAATCGGATAAGTGGGTGTTTGACTCGAATCCGGATATTCGGATTTTTTATCCGAATTGTGCCCAGGCCTACTGAGCACACCCTTGACCTGACACTTCCAGCCCAGGTCTAAATAATGCCTGGCAAGATAAAGTAAAATGGACACAGTTTCCCATTAATTCAAAATTTGCCCCCCACCCCCACCCCCCAGAGCCTTATCACTGGAAGCAGGGCATGCCAAAAGAGGGAAAAGAGGAGATGAAATATAACCCCTAAGTAGCAGGACCCAATAGTGAAAGTAGAATTACAGGCCTGTAACCTTGATCAATATGCTCGCCTCCAACTCAAGGATTCAGTGAAGAGTTCTGATCCGTGTTCGTCAAGTGGCAAAGTGATTGCAGCTATTCTGCGCAGGGGCGTATCNGGGGGGGGGGGGGGGGGGGGGGGGGGGTAATCTAGCACTTATATCCTATCCTTGTTAGTTTGGCTTTTGGTGGGGGTGGGAAGGGAAAGGACACGATTTAGACAAAAATAATATTTGTAAAAAAATTGGTTTTTGGCTTTAAAAGAACCAAATCTGGCACCCCCGGTATGGTCTAAGCTATTAACCTCTCGTCGCCGAAAGGAACAAAAATTGGAAGTCTGCAAGGAGATCTTGTGTAAAAAGAAACACAAGAGGCCGTCAGAATCGCGGGTAAGCAATTTTTTCTCTCAGGTTATTTGCTATCTTTTCAAAAAGTTTTCCTCCTTACACTGACTTTGCATGCTTTGCACTGTGGCTATGAGAGCGCTGAATCTATCGGACAGTGTAAAGGTTCTCAGATTATCAGCGAAGAAAACTATCTCCTGTTGACAAAAATCACACTGTCAATGCTTTTAAATGGCTGAAATAGGACGGTAATGTTTAAACATTTTTGAAAACATGAAGATTACTTAAATAAAAATAGATAATATGTTGGTAATCTCCGATTCATAGATTACATGGACGCTATGCCTCTGATTCTGTGCAAAGCTTTCCGCTGGGATCACTCTCCCTGGCAATCACCAAGTTATACATTTATTTTGTTTACATATAACTTACACAAATGTCTATCTGAATATGTTTCATCATCATAATCATCATAATAACTAATGTATATAGCGCCAAAATGCACATGAAAGAGTGCTGTAAGGTGCTTTACATAATGAAAATGAACATTGATGATGGCAGTAAAATGTAAAAACACACACACACACACACACACACACACACACACACACACACACACACACACCATCATCATCATCATCATCATCATCATCATCATCATCATCATCATCATCAGATCCATCCAGTACAGAATATTATCATCACGCATGGTATTTATAAGAGTAGACTACATCTATACCTTGCTAAATAACAATGTTTTCAGCCTCTTTTAAAGATAAAGGATGGTTCAACCCTCTTTAACATTGGTACATATACTTAGAATAACTTACATTGTTCCACAGCTTGGGGGTACCGACTGAAAAGGCCGCGCTGTTGTTCTAAACTTGGATACCTGAAGTTGGTTGGCACTCAAAGATCTTAAATTTTTAATCTTGCGTTACAAGCATAATAAGAAATTATCTATTGTTCTGATGGTAATGACATTATGGTAGTGGGGGAGCTGCTTCTCCCTGGATATAGAAAAATGTATAGTCAGAGTATCAAATGAGGGAAACACAGGGCTATAATAGACTTTGATTATAGAAATCCTAACATTTAAGCTCAAGCTTTTGGGCTGCATGCCAAGTGGCCTTAAGAGGATAATTGATGTTCACTCTTTCCCATGATATCTATAGTTTCTTTTGAAGCAACTCATATCTTCCCATAGATGCATGTCAGAAGAACCATCAGAGCGTCCAGCCATGGAGGAGATTGTGGCAACCATGTCCACTGCAAATCAGGTCAGAGTTACTCGATTACTTGTGTGATTTTCAAACAATATGGCTAGGAAGTAATAGCTTTCAAAGTCTTATTTTGTGAAAACTGTTTTTATTTTGTGAGTAAGAATTCAGCTGCGTCTGGATATGTGGACGGCGGAGACTATTCAGCTTAAATCTTTGCCGAGGAGTTTCTGGATTGTTGTCCCTTGCTGTGCTGAACGAGATGAAAGAAGGTGTTATAAGCATATAAACTTAAAAATTGATAGCCCCAGTGAAGGCGACAATCGTTTTTGTGAATATCGTTTGAAGGATTAGGAAACCGTAGAATTAAGAGAGCCAGCTTCTTTTTTCGCCTCACCAAGAACTGTACTTTGTTCAGCCTGCGTGGTTCAAAGTTCACGGGTACATGGAGCAGTCACACCTCCTTGTCCGCACTCTCCCTACTATCCAACCAGTTTACATTTTCAGCTGACTTTGAATGAGTGACCATATGGTGATTTCACTAGAAAAAATTAATAAAAAGATTGCGAGTTTAATTATTGCTATGGTCATGCATTGGGGAAACATTTCATTTATATTTTTTTTCAATCCCTTTAACTTAATCAGCAAATCTGTTTACAGGTAGAGATGTGGTTAAAATGCCAAAATTCAGCCTATATGGAATGGCTGGCAGCAGCTCTGTGTACTGTCTGAGATTTCTGAAAGTTGTTAAACTTGTTTTATAATCTGGCCTGCTCGCATAATAATATTAATAATAACATAATAATAGTAATAATAATAATAATAATATAATAATAATAGTTATTATTATATTGTCTGTGATCAAACCTGCGTTTGCCCGGACATGAGCATTTATTGTAATAATTCATTAATATTGTCATATAACGTAGGGCAATTCGCAGAATATTTATTTTACCTTTTCATGTGGTAAGTATTCCACGCTATATATTTGTCATGTATGTATTCCTTCTTTTATATGATCAGTGTCACTGTATTAATGTGTCACAACAGTGAAAATATGGATCTTTAAAAATGCCTTCAGTGTACAATCATTAATATAAATAGGCGGTATTGGCAAAAAAAATAGACAAGTCATGGTGGTAGCACTTTTACAAATTTATTTTCATACAAAGGAATCTGACTTAGAGATCAACAATGAAACTTTTGTAGTTTTGTAAAACCAATATTTTGGATGGCGAGTGAATGTCAGGGCTTGTTTGTAGCCTAGCACTTCCTTTCCCAATACATTTAGAAATATTGATATGGAAAATAATATCATGGGGTACCAGCTCGAATTTCTTATGGACCAATCAGTTGCCAGAGACGGTCACATGATTTGGCAATTCCTTCAGTGCTGGATCAAAACTGCATTTTAGTAATCGATTTTGATTATTAGTCGCTTTTTTGGGCATTTTATTGCTAAAATAGAACACTAATTAAAACCCTGGCTTTGCTAGTGACAACACAATGACTTTCAAGTCACCTGACCCACTATCTAAGTTGAAAATACCTAACTAAAACATGGCTATTTACAAGAGTCAGTTCGATGATGCCAAGTCAGAACACACGTTTTTTTCATTTTCCATTTCTCACATTGTAAATTTTTGCATATTTACAGCTTTTTACAAGCGACTTGCTTCAAGAACAAATACGTGTTCAAAACTTTAGGTATGTTATTGTTATCTTGTTGTTGCATTCTTGTGCCATTTTCTTTGTTGCATGATTGGATTACTATATATCAGTAGATGCGTTTTGGGGGCAAAACGTGTTTTTAAACAAGAAATATCCTTCAAAATGAGCAAGGAATGTGAAATTTGTTTCATAAAAATTAACTACAAACATCATTTCATATAACAAACCCGAACTGAAATTCTATATATACAAGATATAAGCTTGTTACAGATTCCATAAATACAGATATTCTATCTGGTAAAGGGATGTCTCAAATTACTCACAAATCACAAAAAAAATAATGGAACTATCTGAACTATTGTTATAATGTTAGTAATATTTGCTGAAAGACTAAATGTTTCTGCAGTGTTTAATGAGCAAATCTTTTATTTGTATAGACTATAAGGTTTTCTGTTTAAGTGGAGTTAATGCAAGATACACTAACTGTCAAAATGTCATGCATTTTATAATAAGCGATGTCCTTTTTGTGCAGAGCAGTATCGGCATAAAGTGGAAGGAAGGGCAGATTTCTGGAGGACTCTAAACACTGCTTCGCTGGTTCCTAGAACTGGCTGGGTATAACATGAGGTGCGCAAATGACAAAACCAATGTGTTATGAGCCAGCATTAGAATGCTATTTTTTTATTTCTCGCAGTCGCACTGTTTCATCAGGAGGGGATGAGGAGGCATTTCCTGAGATGAACAGATAAAGATGCCAGCCCTCAAATCACAACAATGAGAGACCGTTGTCACATCTGGTGTGTCCCCAGTTGGATTGCATTCCACTTTTTAACTGTGGAATTAGAATTAAGATGGATCTATAGATCCGTTTTTGTAACATATCGATCCATTGTCCCATTCTGACTGTGGGATTGATCTTGTTTTTCTCCGACAACAAAACAAAAAACACACACATACACACACACACACACACACACACACACATACACACGCACGCACGCACGTGCAGGTGTCATTTTCTCCTACTTCGGTGGGTAATGCATAGCCACTTTTTTACTGTTCCACTATTCATTATTGAGACTGTTTATGATCATTTTGAAGTTTTACAACATCGTTGTTTCCCAGTGAAATGTGTTTTGATTTAAAACAGGTCACTTTATCCTATTAAAAGTAGGTAATTATTACTTAGCCATATTCTTCTTATGAAATTTTAAGTTTATTTGTTCTTTAAGTGGTTTTACAGCCCTCCATCTTTGCAGGAAAATATAAATAAGCTATTGAAATGATATTTACTTAAGGTTTTAATTCAAACCTAGACAATTAATGCTTCTTCAGTGCATTATGCTATCTTGTTTAGGAATTGTGAGTTTTTTTATGATTTCTGCTATGTTTTGCGGGAAACCATTATTAAGCTGTTGCACCTTTTATCATGGGATATACTCGGAGTTTTGATGAAGAAACCAGTTACTTTCTGCAACTGTGATACTTTTCATCACATTTTGCTTTTGAACTCTTGAATCCCTTTATTGTCTTTAGTAAGCTATGATGTTTTGCAGTAAAATGTAAGTTCAAGCTGTTGTCATGATAAATGTGTACTCTTAAGTTCTGTGTAAAGTCTTTCTCCTACTTTAGTAGGTAATGTACAGTCACTTTTTTCTTACATGAATACATGAACCTGTTTATGTAAGGTTTTAAAACACTCCATGTTTTGTGGTAAATATGGAAGAGTTGTTATAATGCTGTCCGTGGGAAAAATTGCATTTCAAACCCCCAAAATTGGCACCAAGAGTTGCAAAATTTACGTGCAAAAAAGTGGTAAAAATTGCACCAAAATTTGTAAAAATATGACAAAAATAGCCTCGTAACTTCATTACATTTACCACCACATCGCATTGTTTACAATTAACTGAAATGTTGCAAAAATGGAATACATATTCTGTATTTTTGTTCACGGAGTTTTGCGACACTGGCAGAAAAAGTGCATGTTTTGACCCAAATTAGCAAAATTTGCACCAAATTTGCAGAAAATGTCTAAATTTGTGGACATTTTCAAAAATAGCGAACACAATTTNGGGGGGGGGGTGGACAGAAAATGGGATGGTTTGATTCAAAGATATTATTCTTCAGTGGGTTATGCAGATCCACTCTCTTATGAATTCTTAAGCCTGTTTATGATCTCTGTAAGATTTGAGTGGCATTGCATGTTTGGCAGTCATATATCATAAATTATTATGTATTGAAAGACAGTAGATGTGTTTGTTTTAGAATCACATGTTTGAAATTGTAATAACGTCATATTACCTCCTGAGACTGGAGGGGTTTGAAGATATTGGAACTTGAATGAGATTAATTCCATTTATCACAGTGGAATTGGGGATTGAATTTCAATTCCACATTTCCAAGTGGGATTGGAATTGGGGTGTTATTCCAAATTTTAGTATTGGTAGGAATTGGAATTGAATTCCACTTCTGGTGGAATTCGCACAAGCTTGTTGTTGATGATGATAATGATGATATTTAGATAATTTATTGTTTTTACTCCAGTGTTTAAAAACACTTTTCTTTGCCACCTGTGAATTCATATATTTCAACCCTATGTTAGCTAAACCTGTATTTGAGCCTTGGTTTATGACTGACTGAAGTTCAGTAGACAGATACAGTATTGTGTTTTAAGCCTTTATAATCAATGCTGTAATGTGTGAGCAATTGGGAAGTGTGTCAGGGTCACTGTTGAACACTAGGCTTACACGTGAAAATTTAAATTGCTGTGAAGTCAGTGTCTCTGTGGTGTAGTGGTGGCATGTTCAAACTTCCCAGTAGGAACATGAAATTTTCCAGTGTAGGAGTTTTCGGCCCTTTACCTCAAAATTGATCTTTCACAGTAATTTGGTAAAAATCCATGGTTGACACACTTCCCTAAATAAGATGTAGCACCTAATAAAAAAAAAGTAAAACTATGTCAAATCGGGCTCACATTCCTCCCCCTTAATAATGAATACTCGGTTACAAATGCACAGTCTATACACTTGAAGGCTCAGTTGTGAGTTTATGACTTAGTTATGACGCCTGGTTTTGTTAGATTGATCTTGCTATATTGTGCTTTGTTTTTCGTTTGGCATGCTTTATCTGGCATGCTTAAAGACAAATGTCCAGCCTGTCTGCCCATGCCATTTTGTTTCCTCCCTCATTTTCATTTTCATGCCCCCTGAGTGGTCCTAACCCCTTCACTACATCAAAATTTTTCAGGTGTTGATATTACCAAATTACCACAAGTCTATTAGTTTGGGTTTGGTTGATTTAAGAATTTTAAGGTGCTTTCAGCACGTCTATGACTATAATGTGTCCACGTACACAGGACTAGTTCATGACAAAGAAAATAAGACATAGGGATATGTTGGGAACGACAGAGGTATGCTTCTTATGAGACGTGTAAGCATGTCCAAGACAGATAATTGAAAGTTTTAATTGTATAATTTAAGTTCAAATGTTTTATGGACTAATACGGCAGAGATAGGCATGCGCAAACGGTATTATCTGAAATTTATATTAACTGATTCTAATCGAAGAGCGTTTTTCCAAAACTCAGTAAATGCACTTTCGTTGAAAGATGAATTGGTAGTGTATTCAAACATGCATTTCTGTGTTAATTCATTCAAAACGTAATTGAGCTCAAAATCTGTACTTCTTCAGATTTTACATCATTTAACAGTTAATGAAAATATATGTGTGAAGAGCAATTATCTTAAGATTATTTTTACTTTCCTTAAAAAAATAATCAGAGACCGCATACTGGGTGTTGGAAAAACGCTTTTCAATTTATAATGTATGATGAATGATGGTTATAACACGGGAAATGTCAAGAGATTAAGCCTGAAAATAAAGCTATTTTGTGAGTTTATTGAGCTGAGTTGAGTTTGTTCTTTCAGTTTACAGTAAACCATTTGTTTTGTCTAAGTGTTTTCCTCATCTTCTGAAGAGCCAAGAGTGTGTGACGGATTTAGGAATTGGCACGATGGGCACCTGCCCAGGGCCTCACGCAAGCTGGAGGACGAGAAATATAATTAATGGGGAGCAAGAGATGGGAAGAGCGAGAGACAGAGAGAGAGAGGAGAAAGAATGCTAGTGATCAGCCCATGCAAAATTGCGACAGCACGATATATATATTACCAAACATATAAGCGAACATTTTGTATACTGAAAATAGTTAGCCAGTGCATTCCGCGGATGGGATTGCCATGCTTGGCAATAATTTTTTTATTTTTCTGCTGGCTGATTAAGATTGCAGTCTAGTTTTTTCGAATTCCAAGAGACATGAAAGTGATTTCCATTCCCAAATATTTTCCGATTCTTTGATGTAGACAAATTGGCAGCATCTAAATTTTGATAAGGTATAGCTTAGGATCTCACACTCCGTAGGAGCCTCATTAAATTTCAGATATTTTGTAGATTTTTTAAAAAATCGTAATACCTCTTACTATGTAATTAATTTCACAGTAGATATCTCACTTTTAAATAAATTACATGCATTCATATATTTCATTTTTGTGGCGGGAACAAAAGGTCCTGTTTTGAAATATAAACCTTTGCCAAACCTTTTGGTATATCTTTTTAACTAAAGGCCTTCAAGATTCAAATACTGGTAGCTTAATAGAAGGCCTCAAGGAGCCTCCAGGGCGGCTATAGTTTAGGGTCTGGTTCTAAATCTGGGTCTGCACAGGGACATGTTCTAAACCTTTCTCCTCTGGCGAGGAGGCCAAATCTGACCCTACAAACTTAGTACAGGTAATTTTACTGGCAGATTAAAACCTGCTCCTGCGAAGTTTAGTGTACATTAATTTTGCTAGCAGAACATTACGTGCTATGGTGATTTTGGTGCTCATGCAGTCAAAAATGACGTGCCATGCCCTCCGTCCAGTCTAAATTACATAGTCTACATACTGATATATATTTTTAGGAATAATGTTGTTTCTCGCTCTCTTCTACTTCCACGCTGCTGCCCGAAGTAGCGAAGAGATACTAGTGCTAGTTGAGGAAGGGAACATGGATGGAAGGGAAGGGAACATGGATGGAAGGAGTTTGAGCTATACATTGGTCGGTTTAGGAGAGTCCTCACCCTGGTGGTACCCATAGAGTGAAAAATGCCGATAACAAGCTCCCTCAGCCATGTGGTTAACGCAGTAAACTACTGTACTGTAATATCCAGTGAAACAACGAGTATTGAAGCTATGAAATCACACCATTTCCCTCTATTACTAAACAGTACAAGTACTAGAAAATGAAATAAGGAAATCGGGTCTTTGGAATCGGACATAATTGCCACTGGAACACTGCATTGCACTGCACTGTACTGTACCGTACCGTACCGTACCGTATCCTACACCACACCACACCACACCACACCACACCACACCACACCACACCACACCACACCACACCACACCACACCACACCACACCACACCACACCACACCACACCCTACAATGCCCTGCCCTGCCCTGCCTTGCCCTGCCCTGCCCTTCCCTGCGCTGCGCTGCGCTGTGCTGTGCTGTGCTGTGCTGTGCTGTGCTGTGCTGTGCTGTGCAGTGCTGTGCTGTGCTGTAGGGTACGAGCCATAAAGCGTTGACTTCTGTGAAAAGATTTGCCGCCAAAAGGCATGGAGCTGGATGGGACAAATAATGGAACATGCCTTCTTCTTCATTGTTGTTTTTATTGTCACGTTTAGCGACTTTCATACAAAACTTACACTACTCTCATAATGTGGTAGAAATAACTCAATGAAGATTTCGTTGGTTATTCTGCTATATTCTGTCCCCCCAGAAAATTGCGGAAGCAAATTATCGCAAATTTCCGCGTTTTTGAGGCCTAATTGCAATTTGGCAAATTTCCGCAAATTTAGGCATTTTTTGCAAATCGGGTACAAATTTTTGCTGACTTTGGCCAAAAAGTTCACCTTTTCTGCCAGTGCCACAATATTGTGTGAACAGGAACAAAGAAAATGTGTTCCATTTCCACATTTTAGCAACATTTTAGTAGTAAACAATGCGATATGCTAGTAAATATAATGAAGTTAAGAAGCTATTTTTGCAACATTTTTGCAAATTTTGATGCAATTTTTACCACTTTTTGAAAATTTGGTGCCAATTTGGGCGATTTGAAATGCAATTTTCCGCAGAGACAGTATGTTCTATCGGTTTCCCACCTTAAAACGTGGTTGAAATTCGAAAATGAATGTACCCACGGTACAGTCCTGACCTAGTCTAGTCGTGCTCAAAAACTTATTATATCTATAAAAATGAGTCATAAATTAATATAAACACGTAAAATCCGATGGGAGAAAGAGACAATCGCTTTCATGATCTTTAGTTAAGCCTTCATTATTATAGATGTGTACATATTTGAAAGCTTAACTAAAGACTAGGTCCAGATTGAAAACACATCCAGCATTAGAGATTAGGCCTACTATCGAAT
>JAWQUT010001025.1:55584-75650 GCA_033807755.1 Ellobium chinense | reverse complement strand
ACAAAAAAAACACGGGATTTAAAAGGGAAACAGAAAAGACGTCGCAAAAAGTGGGCAATGGTCAAGATTATCANCGTGAAAATTACATTAGTGCATCGGTGCTGAATGTACCGTCAGAGGCGTCCATCATGCAGAGCTTATAAAATTCTTACCATGGTATGAGATCCCATCGTTAATGCGCAAGTTCTGAATTACTCAAAATGGCGATGGTCATGGATCAGAAAAAGTAACAGTTGCTGAAGCTGCATATAAGCAGAAACTGTAGCAGGCTTTTACACGGTAGAACATATAGTTCACCCAGAGCATACATAGTAAAAGTGTTTGTTGTTATAACAGCAATTATTTTTAGTGTAACAGTAATAGTTCATGTGGAGAAGTAACTGTAGTAGTAGCAGTTGTTGTTTGTGTTGTTGTTGCACCGTGGTAAATTAAGATCATACTGAAGGACACTGCGTGCCCCCTCCTCCACCCCCCCCCCCCCAAAAAAAAAAACAAACCCACAGGATTTAAAAGGGAGAAACAGAAATGACGTCGCAAAAAGTGGGCAATGGTCAAGATTATCAACTGGAACAAAACGCTGTTGATGAAGACAATGGATGAGAATACGACAAAACAATTTCGACCTGCATACATACCTTGTTTATCAAACATCCCTCCGAGGCATTTGAGACAGACAGGTTGTGCATACAATCAGAACAGAGCTTCATAGACGATGCTGGAACAAAACAATATAGGAGAATGATGATTCATACCCAGCTGGGAAGCATATGGCGGGCTGTACTGCGTACCCTTTCATTGAGATAAATGTGTTGTGTTTAAGTCTAGCTGTTAAATGAACAAAAGCAGAACAGAGCACTGGCGTAGTTTATTCTGAAAGTAATCCTATACAAATCATGAAGCCGAATTGTCTTGGACCCGAGAGATGGTTGTTAAAAATGAAAATCCAGTTGTTGTAAGTTATAGAACATTTTAAGTTTTGTGTTTGTTTCAGTATACGATAGAAACTTATATTAATTAGAATCAAACATGTGAGAAACGAAATCGATACAAAGTTCCAGTAAAATACATAACACTGTGTTACCAAGAAAGTATTAAAAAAAAAGACAAAAAAACTTCCTTTTGCATTCCCCTACAATTCAAAATCAGCTACTGGATTTCTCTGTTATCATCCACATTAAGAGGCACTGTGCATTTTAAAAAAAAAAAATCCGATCAAGTAACATTTTTATTATGATGACTTTTTTGGTCACGCTAGTCGAAAAAAAACAACAACAACACAGTTGTGTTTGCTTTTCTATGTAAGCTGCTACTGCAGTCTGTCCTTTCTTACCACAGAGCGACCGGAACTTTCCGTATCTACACCGTAAAAATATTGCTGCAGAGGACTGAGCAATTACTACTTTACTAGTCTATCCAGAGTGCAAGGGTATCGGTTATGCTAACCAGTAACCAATTACCATACAGTCATGACTCTTATCTAAATCTATGCTGTTCTCACAATATCTTGACTCTGAACCTGTTAATGAATAACTATTTCTTTGTTTGCAGGTGATAGTCCCTATTTCTATTTCCCTAAATCGTGGTGGTCTTCACAGCTTATGGCTCTCACCTTTGACAGTGGTCACATATTGGTAGTTGTCATGTTTTACCGCTAACGTCAGTAAACCATGCTGGAGCATGACAAGGACTTCCACTTCACCCGTGGCATTCTGGAACAGATGGAGGCTTTTGAGTAACAAAGTGAACAAAAGATATCAATGTGATGTTAATGTGAAACGCAGGTAGTACATAAGCTGTCAGGAAGATTGAAAAAAATGTCTAAACACATCATTGCGTGCCTGGACGGACTTAGAGAATAAAACATAGACGCAATTCTACTAAAATGCAAAAAGATACCATCGAGCGCCTGAAAGGATTAAAAGTATAAAACAGACATAATCCTACTGAAATGCATACATATACTTTTGAGTACCTAGAAGGATTAAGAGTATAAAACATAGGTGTAATTCTACTAAAATGCATGAACATACCACAAAATGCCTGGTAGGATTAAACGCATATAAAAAAGACGTAATCCTACTGATATAAACTGATGTTATCCTACCGACATGCATCAACATACCCACGAGTGCCCAGGTGGATTGAGTATAAAACAATAATCCTTTTGAAATGCATAAACATACCCTCAAGAGCCTGTAAGGATTAAAAGTATAAAACAAAGACGTAATCCTACTGAAATGCATCAACATACCCACGAGTACCTGCAAGAATTAAGAGCATAAACCAAAGCCTTATTCCTAATGAACCTGATCCTAAAAAAAAAAAAAAATTACCATTGATAGTATAAAACATAAACGTAGGCCTGCAGAGTACTCTTACTTTGAATAACACGGTAGCCATAGGACCTCCTTTCATGGGATCGCCAAGCTGAGCATGGACCCCACTGTCATCTGCCCAGATACGGAGTTTCATGGCTGAATCGCAGTCAAGTGAAGTAGGACCAGATTTGATTTCAAAGGCAGGATCAGATAGGCTCATTCTTGGAAAAGAAAACGTCACAAAGACATTTGAGCGTTGCTGGTAAACTATCTTAATTGAGTATTGTTGGTAAACTAGCTTATTTGAGCATTGTTGGGAAGCATGCTTGTTTGAGCATTGTTAGTAAACTAGCTTATTTGAACATTTTGGTAAATTAGCGTATTTGAGCATTGTTGGTCAAATGGCTTATTTGAGCATTGTTGGTAAATTAGCTTATTTGAGCATTTTAGTAAATTAACTTAGTTGAGCACTGCTGGTAAACTAGCTTATCTGAGCATTGTTGGGAAACTAGCTTGTTTGAGCATTGTTAGTAAACTAGATTCTCCGAGCTTCTCTGAATATTGTTGATAAACTAGCTCATTAGAACATAGTTGGTGAACGCCCTTTTTTTTGAGGATTGCTGGTAAATTAGATTCTTCCAGCAGTCGTGATAACTTGCTCATTTAAGTGTTTTTGGTAAAATAATGAAAACATGCATACTCCAGAAGTAAGCCATCATAAAAAAAAAAAAAATGAATGAAATATTTTTCAGTCGCGAGGGAGGACTTTTTGCGAGTGAAGTTCACGAATAAAAAAATACTGCTTTTACAGTTTCCAATTTATTTCTGTGTTTAGGACATAACATGGAGATTTGGTCATTGTGAGTATGCAGGTGCGCAGGCGTATTGCACTTACCCAAACTTAAAAACAATCGGTCCGATGTCAGTCTTTTGCTTTACAGGAACACTCGTGTTAGCTGAGCATGGGGTTGATGAGTTGGTCTCATGGTAAGGTGCACAGGCTGAGGACACAATTCCAGGAAAAGAGTATGTAGGAGTTTCTTGGAAAACGTTTAGTTCAAACCAGTCTTCCTTCCATCCGTTTTTTTTTTTTTTATAGATTTCCTTTCCTTTCCTCTTCGTTATTTGTCTATCTTATCTCTTGCCCTGCAACTATCTCTCTCCTCTCCCAAATCTTTTCCATCATTCAGGCCCCCTTTTCACTTTCTTTCTCTCTACTTCCTTGATCAATCAACTTAGTGACTTTACTGTATACTCATTCATGTCGTTTTTATATCTATGACTTTCCATGTTAATCATTCATAACTTCTTGTTCTCGCTTCCCATCCATCTCCACCCCCTTGCAATCTTTCCTCTCTCCTAATCCCTGTCCCTTTAGAGCAAACTATTCCGTTCCCTTAACATGCAAGTTCACTCTATGAAGTTACAACTCTAGACCCAGCATTACTTAGATTGCATGTATACTGTCAACTCCGCTTTACCACAATTCCCCGGGAGCGTAAAACATGACTTTTTGTGATTAAACGAAGACGCGATTTTATCTTCAAAATATATAGCTTATTGAGTTGATATGAGGAAAACGTTGCGATTAAGCACATTTGCGATAATCCGGATTGCCATTACACGTAGTTGCCTGTATATCAAAGATGCTCACTCATGGTCTCCTGCATGAAAACCTCCATCATTTTGATCTGGCAGCGACACTCAATGATGCTCAGATCGGAGCTGAAGCAAGTGGTTGGAGCCAGACCCAGGCTGTCGGTGGCCACAGCATACATTGTCTTGTTCTCCCAGACGGGAATCTTCTCACACACCCCTGACAGTAGCGAAGGAATGGACACCATTTAGGATGATAAAATAGTGACGTGATGGACTGCTGGTGTTACAGAAAAATGTCTGGCAGTCAATCAAAATCAGGCTTAATTACTTCCATTACTAGGAACTGTGGTGTCAACAATGACTTGTGACATAGTTCGTGTTGGTGTATAGATCAATCAATTATGGTTAAATTATTTTTCTTGAGGAATCTACGCCTGTTCTGGTGTTAGTTTCTACACTCAAGCAACTGAGAATCTCGTTGTTTTTATTTTAGGAACAATTTCTTGAGGATATGAAATGAGAGAGAAATAAGGGGCTTTTATTTACCGCGTAGGAAAATTGATTCACAATAATAACAATTATCGTAGATATATTATTCATAATAGTACACATGTACATAGAACAATGTACATTCTATATAAATACACCTGAGTAGAATCTTTGGTAGGCTACTCCTCACCTCCTCCCTCCCCCACCCCATTNCCCTCCCCCAACCCCCATTTACAACCACCAGTGTCCTTACCAATGCCCTCCATACAATCCTCCTCTGGAGCGCACTTGTCGAAGCAGGTCGTTCCAAACTTGCAGCCATAGCCAGCCATGTAACTGTAGCAAGGGGGACAACACTTGGGGTATGACCTCCCCTTGTTGCAGGCCCAGAATCCTCCACAGACTCCTTCCATTGGGTAAGTATCGACTCCGTACCAGTCAGAGGAGCATGAATCCATTTTGCACTTGTCTGCGGAAACAAACAGCTGCTATTAATGTTATATTCATTAATTTACATTTATATCTGACATATATATCCATCTGAACACCTTTTCATCATTAGTTATATGAGCATGCTTTATTATTATTTTTTTTTTTAGTCTAGTGTGTATTAGAAAACTGAAAACCATTGCAGGCCATGCTTCAAGAATGCGGGAAGTTTGTTGTCTTTCTTTGTTGTCATCCAGTCATGTATAGATTACCTTTACTATTACACAGGATGGACATAATGCTTCCAGGGGGGAAGAGCCACATTTTGGGCCTTAAGAATTTTCCCGTGTTTAGCTCAGAAAGAGAGATTCAGCATCTCAGCACACTACCAGCCTGATCGATTACTAGAGGGCCTGGTAGATGTGACTCCTGGAAAATATTAAACGAAGAGAAGTCAGCATGTTGATCCATAGAGAAAAATATCAACTTGCAGAAGAAAGTCAAAGCCAATGCGCTAAAGGGGGTGACTTTGAAGTGTAATTATGAACCTGCAGCAAACAATGTGTTGTTTAGACATTGATTTTTTACGTCTGATGTGGCCCCACTTTTGCGATTTTAAGAACTGGCAAGTGAGAAAAGTTTTCTATCCAAATTTACCATAAGGGCAGTCCACCTCATAGCTTGGACGACACTTCATGCAAGACTGATCCCAGAACTGACCATTCGGACACTTCCGGGTGACCACCAGGGTCTTGTTAGAGTCAGGGTTGTAGTAGCATTGGAGAACCTGTGAAGAGATGGTAGTGATAACAAGGTTGTATCTTAAAGGTGTATAAAGAAATTCGTTGCAATAGTAAACAAGGAAAAGAGCGAGGACAACAAAAATGTTTTATAGCGATGTCACATCAAAGTGTACAGAAATATGAAATTGAGTGGGTAAATAAAACACACATGCATACACACACACATACAGGCACAGACTCAGACACGCACACGCAGACACACAGAGAGAGAGAGAGAGAGAGAGAGAGAGAGAGAAGCAGACACACACACACATACAGATGCTGAATATGGTAAATCTACACTTTGTAGTTTAGTCATTTTCCACGTCGTCAAAGGTTCGTGCTGACATATAACAGTCTACAACAAACGTGCATAAGGACTGAAAATGCAAACAACCATTTCACCGGTACAACAAGACCTATTTCCTGAACATGTACTTGCTATTTGTGTAAGTTATGGGGCTCATACACACATTCCAGTGACGTCATAGGAACCAAATTCTAACAAAATAACACTGATTTTTAAATTTGACCTGATCTGTGATCATAGACCACACTCTTCAGCATGGACGATGCAATACATGAAAATCTAAGTTTTAGCTGTTTTTCTTGGGATGTCTGACCTATTACTACCAAGATTAACGATAAGGAGGATCTGAGCAAGAATAATAACCACATATTTATTGCAACGACGAGAGAGAAGGTAAACCTACCTTGGTGCAGTCGCCAGGGTACAACACATAGCCCACGCCTCCAATACTAGGACTGTTCTTGCAGAGCTCTGAAACACATTTAGAGAATAATAATGACAATAATAATAGTAGTAATGCGACTTCAAATTATTATTACCCCAGCAGGCCCGGTCACTCTGGAATTTTCTCAACTCTCTGTGGTATAGAGTGACTTTGCCATATACATTCGCTGATCATTAGCATTCTGACAATAACTTCCATTGTCTATAGCCAGGTACTCATTTTACAGACGGGTGGACTGAGGAAAATATCAGTGAAATATTTTCCCAATACACATTTGATTGTAAGTATCGAAATATCAGCAACAGCACACATTTTGTTTTCCAAGTTATCAGGTCCAGATCCTCGCTGCTTTACCAAAAAAAAAAAACGGGCTTTATAATACCTTTTTAAAGGAAGGATCTCCAATTGGCCTTTAGTATCAATGCAGCTCGGCTTTAAAAAAGTATATAATATATGCTAATGAAAGAAAGAACGAAACAAGGAAGAAAGAAAGAAAAAAGGAAGAAAGGAAGAAAGAAAACAGAAAGAAAGAAAGGAAGAAAAAAGTAAGAAAGTAAGAAAGAAAAAAGGAAAGTAAGAAAGAAAGAAAAAGTAAGAAAGAAAGAAAAAAGTAAGAAAGAGAGAAAGAAAAAAGTAAGGAAGGAAGAAAGAAAGAAGAAAGAAAGAAAGAAAGAAAGAAAAAAGTAAGAAAGAAAGAAAGAAAGAAAAAAAGAAAGAAAGAAAGAAAAAAAGAAAAGAAAAGAAAAAGAAAACATACCAGTGTAAGAGTCTGGGTCCGGTGTCGTCGTTGCTGGTGTTGTACTCTGCGTTGTTGCTGTTGACGTTGTTGTTGTCGTTGTTGTTGTCGTTGTTGTTGATGATGTTGTTGATGGTGGTGGTGTCGTCGTCGTCGTTCTTGTTGTGGTTGATGTTGCTGTTGTTGTTGATGTAGTATCGGGGTTGCCAGTCCCTGGTGTTGTCGTTGTCGGGACCGTAAAAGTTGGCCGCGTCACTAAAGAGAAAAGAAAACAAGAACACGTGCATCATGGCTCACATGTGTACCCACAGTAAAACCTTCATAATATGCATACTCTTGATGTATGGAAAAACTATACTTAGTATTGAGGTGTACTGAACATCGATGTTCACCTGAATAATGAAATGATAGAATAATAAAGACTCTGTGCGTACGAAACAAAGAATGCTTATCAAGTGAGTACTTAATATCGAGATACCACCGTAAAAATTGTGTCGTATTGACTAACAGTGACCGGTCACTGTTGATCAGTTGATCTGACATTTAATGGAAAAGAGGTCTCATTTGATTCTTGAATAATGTAAAGAGGCTGAATTTCTCACAGAAACTATTACTTTCTAAGTTTTCTCTAGTTTCATTGGGTTCGGACCATGATTAGAGGCGACAAAACATTTTGAACAAAAAAATAGACATCTGAATATTTCCTAGGTTGTTATACATCAGCATATTGTGTGAAAAGAGACGGTTAAGTAAAAATAAGACTAACTTAAATAACCATGTAGCTGTCTGGATTATTTCTTGGACAAACGTTACTGAAAAGGTTAAAAAAAAAGAACATTAATTTCTTATTTGCTGGTAAAACGGTTTAATTTAACGACAGCATTATCGTTTCGGCCACCTTTACGTACACACGTAATGTTTACATCAAATATTTCACTTGGCAAAAATAGATACTAGTGGAAAAATGAGCTGTTTTCAGCAAAAGTAGATACGTGTATGTTCTGACCAAATAAGGTCATAACAACAAACACTGCATGTCAAAGAAATCATCCAGCTCACCTGCTTCGACGCACACCAGTTTTGTGAGGTTTAATAATCTATCTGGAAACATCTGGAAGGAGTCGATTTTGAATGTCTGGAAGAAAAGAAAAATCATTCATCATGGCAGACAGCCATAAACCTACAGAGTAATCAGATCTGTTGGGCAATATCCTTACTGTGCTCCGAAAATAACTTATCCAAATTAATGGTTACAGCGTTGGACTCAATATCTAAAGGTCATGGATTCTATTCCCGGCCATGGTCATGTCGTAAATGCCTTGGAAAAGCATTTTTGTTTACATTTCCTTAATCCACCAGTCTATAAAATGGGTACCGGACTATAGGTAGTGGAAGATATTGTCAGAAAGCTAGTGATGAGGGCCCATTAATGGCTGTGGCACCGTATGCTCCCCAGGAAGTTGAGAAAGTTTCAAAGTAATCAGGCTGGGTAATACAGTAATAGTGTGAAGTCGCGTAAGCGGGCATAATAAACCTGGACACGAGGCTTATACACCGCATTATCATTATTATTAAAATGACCTATGTCAGACATATGCCAGTTTTGAATAACGGTACTACACCATAGGCTAGACCAAGGCCTATGCGGACATGTTTAGAACAGTTATGTGCACCAATATTTCCTACACTAATTGTTGCAAAAGTGCATGCTGACCCGGTGTGTGTGTGTGTGTGTGTGTGTGTGTGGTGTGTGTGTGTGTGTGTGTGTGTGTGTGTGTGTGTGTGTGTGTGTGTGTGTGTTAACTTTGCCATAAAAGTTCCCCCCTCATTATCTCTCAGATGTATGAAAAAATAGCTAATACAAGGCCATTATTTTTCGAAGCACAGTGGCGATTAGAAGTGTGAGAAGACTGGGTGCGGCATTTTGGGATTAGAGGGTATATCGACATCAGGGGCGTGGGTGTATGGCGACAAACGATGAATATAAGGGTTTTCAAAGAGAGGATCAAGAACGTTAGGCCCTGCAAAAGGCAAGCCACTAAAAAAATTATGGCCTAAAATAAACACTAATGGTCGAGTGATTTCCTGAGGAAATGTCATAAATATGAGTCTTCTTTTTTTTTCTTAAATTTGTGCAAGTAAAAGTGGCATGGTATCATATTTATGTTAAGAGAAAACTTCTATACAAGAACTTCCCTAGCGAGCATTGCAGAGTTCCTTAGTAAACTCGTTAAAGACAACTTTACACCAGTTCATTTCCATTTGTGTTCGCAATTTAGGTCATATTAAATTTGTGATCAATAGCCTATCTTCAAATATTTATATTGGCATGCAAATAAGAGGTAGGACCTTCTTGTCATGAACCAACCAGAAAGGGAGAGTGTATCTACAAACAGCAATCAAGCTCAAAATGTTCACGGGTTTGCTACTCGCTATAGTTCCAACAGATTTCAAAATCTCGGATATATGGGGGTGGGGGGAGNGGAGGGGGGAGGGGGAGAAGGTGGAAAAAATGGTCGGTGATTATATAGGTTCGGTTGGTATCTCATAATTCAGATAGAACTAAGGTGTCCCCTGTATTCGCGCCGCAATTTATTCTTGCCCCAACTTCCGAGTGGGATAATTGGTACTGGATGTGAAATCAGAACATTCACTATCGATTCATATTATGTTCATTTTGAGGGTTACCCAATTCCACTCTCTTTGAGAAACGGAACCCTTGAAACTATACGAAGTGACTTGTCATTGGAGAAAAACATTACAGATTTATTGACGAATAATGTTATTTTACATGAGAAAGCAGCTGAAACATTGAGAGATCTATAGCTCTTGAAGTAAATATAAACTTGAACAATATTAACCTGGTATAATATAGGCTATAAACTAGCTGCCAACCAAACAGCTGACCATGTTTCGTGACCTACTGGAGGAGGAGAAATTTGGATAAACGTAATAGCAATGCAAGAAAAACAATTTTAACAACGTACAAAGCATTTACCATTGTAACTTGCTCCTTTATAATGTACAAACATTCAAACCTCACTGACTGATGTTTAGACAAACAAATCGGAAAACTGTGGAATCAGAAATTCGTTCGTTATCACCTTGATGAGTTTTGGAGTTTCAATATCTACTGAAACAGTGGAGGGGTGCAAAATGGTAAGGTCCATGTACCACAATATTAATTTGATTCGTAACAAGGACCTGTTTTCATCGCTAGGAAATATGGGCAGCGTGACATTACTCATAACATATTTATGCTCTGTATTATATAACTTATTCATAAGGTATACAGTTTCATAGCTATTCCAAAAATACTCGTGCGTGTCTGTGTTGAACCGCAAATAACGGCGTGCTTTTGTGAAAAGCTGGCGCAAGTGAACTGAAATGGTACACTGCTCAGGCAAATACCAGTTTTGAAATTCAGTTATTTGCTTAAGAAATGGAAGGAGAGCTAACAGGGATTTTTATATGCATACTAGGCCGATTAAGCTTTATACAAAGAGCAGCTGCTAGGTTGCTTCTTCAAGGTAAGGAAGATGGCAGCTGGTTAGCTAGTCGAAGGGGAAAGGGGTGGGTGGGAANGAGGAAACGTGGACTGATGCACTAGTGAATGGTAGAGATCAGTTTTCTGGGGAAGTCCAGCTCAGGCCGAGGAAACCCTAAAACGACCCTTACAAGAAATCTCATCTCACTGATCACCATTTTTTTTTGTCCGGAAATGGATCAAGATTAATCATAAACATAAATATCATGTTTTTCATTCAGGTAATTTGTCACGAAACACACGCTTGTTTTTTTTTGTTTTTTTTCACATCTGGTGAATCTTTGTTCCACCTTAAACGGTCAAAGTTGAATAAATGTGGGAAAAGATTTAGATTCTCCGCTAGTCAAACGAAATGCATTGATTGGACATCAACCCTTTTCTTTCTTTTATTGGAAGCTGGAATTCATGCTTCCCCTTGATCGGAGACTCCTGCGCCCTGTGTGTCTATATGTCTGCTTGTGTGTGTGTGTGTGTGTGTGTGTGTGTGTGTGTGTGTGTGTGTGTGTGTGTNGTGTGTGTGTGTGTGTGTGTGTGTGTGTGTCTGTTTGTGTGTGTTGTGTGTGTGTGTGTGTGTGTGTGTGTGTGTGTGTGTGTGTGTGTGTATGTGAGCTTGTGTGTATGTCTGTATGCATATTTGTCATTATCAGCTTTTTGTTTATGTGGGTCGCGCGTGTCTGACGTAAATTTCCTATGAAAGATCAATAAAGTGTATCTTATCTTATCTTATCTTATCTTGTCTTATCTTATCTTATCTTATCTTATCTCTGCTCTGCCTCCACAACTACATTCTCTCAGCACTTTATATATATTTGGTTTAGCTCTTGTCAGATATCCTAGCCCAGCCCTCCCAAGTGGACTGGTAGAATAAGCTCATGACACTCTGCCAAGAGGATTCGAGGGGAACGAATTAAAAATGGCGAAAACTCATGGGAAAACACATGCGGCCGAGTCGGATTCGGCAAACAGAACGCGTAAACCTATATCCTCAATTATTATGTCATGCAAATTTTCGTTTGTAAAACATTGTAAAAGAAATTTCCGTTTCGGACTGCTAAAGGATTTTTAAACGTACTGCACATATTCTCGTCAAAAATGCGTTTTAAGAGATAAAAAAAGGATTTTAAAAAAAGCCTGCAAATTTTGAAACGGTTCTGTTGAGATAAGGCAGAGATATTTCGAAAAATTAAAAACAATAAACCTCATACATTTTTGTCCAAACCTGCTATAGTCCTCTTAATGCTATTTAGGCCATTAACGGCTTATTTTAACAACAGTTCGTTGCTCTTGTGCTTAAACCCCATAACTGCTTGCAAAGAGGGTGAGAGAGAAAAATCAGTTAAATTGATAAACCGTTCCTAATTAGTCCGATTCAATGAATTGCACTTCCAGTGTAAGCAATATAGTAATGTGCCTGCGTCATCAAAAATAATTTTCCGTTTTTCAATACTTTTTCTTTCTAAAGAGGATCTGTGGTGCCCACAGAGTCAATTTCGCGAAGAAAAAGCATCGTTCTGTTACCGTGCGCGTATGTAATACGACGCAATAAGGAGAGCTAGAGTTACCGGATTTGGCCCTTGCGTCCAGAATTATTCCCCTTCCCCGATCAACAAAGGTCTGTGACCAAAAACGATGACGTCACTTATGTTAAAGCAGCTACAAACACCTCTATCCGACAATGTATTATTCAGCTTTTAATTTAAGGTTCTGGTCATGCAAATTCAAAAGTAAAGTTTGATAGTGTACGCCAGAAACCGTATTCTGCATTTTTATTGCCTCGGCATGATTTTGTTTGACATATCTACTCTGCACAGAGGAATTAAAATGCTATCACCCGTTGCAGCGCACTNATAACTGCTTGCAAAGAGGGTACATTGTATCAGGTGAGAGAGAAAACTCAGTTAAATCGATAAACTGTTCTTAATTAGTCCGATTCAATAAATTGCACTTCCAGTGTAAGCAAAATAGTGATGTGTCTGCGTCATCAAATACGCACATCAAAAATAATTTTCCGTTTTTCAATATTTTTTTTTTTTTAAAGGATCTGTGGTGCCCACAGAGTCAATTTTGCGAAGAAAAAGCATCGTTCTGTTACCGTGCGCGTATGTAATACGACGCAATAAGGAGAGCTACAGTTACCGGATTTGGCCCTTGCGTCCAGAATTATTATTCCCCTTCCCCGATCAACAAAGGCCTGTGGCAAAAACGATGACGTCACTTATGTTAAAGCAGCTACAAACACCTCTATCTGACAATGTATTATTCAGCTTTTAATTTAAGGTTCTGGTCCTGCAAATTCAAAAGTAATGTTTGAAAGTGTAAGCCAGAAACAGCATTCTGCATTTTTATTGCCTCGGCATGATTTTGTTTGACATCTACTCTTCACAGAGGAATCAAAATGCTATCACCCGTTGCAACACACTGGCTAGACAGCTTGGTCATGTGGCTAGAACGTATTTGACGTAAGCCTATGGCCGCCACGCGGACTTTGGATAATGTAACCCTGTGGGTTGTCTGGGACCGGCAGAGGCGTTATATTATTATGACAGACGCTTGAAATACTAGTTTATTGAAATAATAGGGTATCGTATGATTTTATACACTCTGTAGGACGATGCAGCCTTCCTTTAACAAAAAAAAATGATACATCAGGTTGCAAAAGCCGATGTGATATTCCATATTATCAGCCAATCATATCCTTCGGGCAATTGAAACGCGGAAAGCGGAAGTAATCATTGCAATAATCAATAGTAATGTGACTGCGTCTTCAAATATCACTTCTAACAATAAAATATGCATCAGGCTGTAAAAAGCCAATGTGACATTGCGTATCAGCAAATAATATTCCTCGAACAATTGAAACGCGGAAAGCGGAAGTAATCGTTTCTGGAGTTGTGGCATGAGATGACCGTGCATGCATAATAACTGATAATGATTTATGTAAATAATTTCCACACAGCATTTTGCGATGCTAGATATAGGAAGAGAATAAAAGATTATATGGAAATGTTCATTCCTTGCAGTCAAGCGCCGTCATTAACCACCAATATTTACCTGGTTGCTTCCATCTGCTCCTTTGGATGAAATCCGGGCGAGTTCGGCCATATCCGCCTGTATCCCAACACCTACTGACCAGATATCAAGACCCCGGCTACGGGCTAAGAGGGCTGAATAATCGGTTGCTGGTCTGTAGAGCAAAAGGCAAAGTTGAAAAAAAAAATATCAGTGAAAAAGTTTTCTTTCTCGGGTGCCATGCTGACTGGCGTAAGGGATCATAGACCTCTACGTTTGTCTGTCAGTTCTCTATCCCAAAAGTTCCTCCCTGCTATGTGCACCCTTCTGATATTTCTAGTCTATCAGGAATTTTCTCTTTTTGTTTCCCTATATTCGTTTACTATACTGTAATTTTCCGGGCATGTGCGGTAGAACTAGGTCATTTTTTGTTAATAAAGGGAACTTTGTCAATTTGGGGGGAAAAATGGGTCACATAGAGCCAGAAAGGAATATAAAAGGGGTGTTTCGCAATTTCCTCCCTCCGTTGCTAAGGAAACGCCAAAGTGTTTGGCCGCCATATTGGAAAATATGGGTAACTTTTGCAGACCTTTGAACCCTTCGATCTGGAGAACAACAGATGGTAGGATGCTGCTTTTTTTTTTTTAGGCATTTGAAAGATCATTTTATTTAAAATAGAATATCACGGGATTTTTTTTATATTTCTTGGATAGATTTTGTTAAATAATATTTTTAAAAATGTCATGAAAAAAGATTGAACATTTTGATAATTGTCAACTTTAAAAATTCATAAAAGATAAAAAAAAACACAAGATATCGAAAAAACCCTGTGACAATCTCGAAACAGGGGCTTGGAGTGTTGTTATGCAAAAATGTATGTAAACTGGACCAGAAAAAAGTCAGATCGAAGGGATAGAGTGACGAAAACTATGATTTTGAGATAATTGACGATAAAGATTACCTGACAGATGCATTTGAGACTGGGTGATCATGTCTTTTTGCATAAAAATAAACTTTTTGAGACAAATATCATGAAAATAACTTCGATAAATGACATGTCACCGTTCAAGAAACTGCCTTTAACTCATTTTACACAATTTGACCCAATTTTACCCCTACATGGTGCCACACTTGCCTCTCGCTGAATGTCACCTTCTTACTAATTGCCCTTTGAAAATATTTGGGTTGTTTTCTCATTGCTGTTAGCAATTTCGTTTCATTATATAGGCTATTTCCTTCAAAATCTGTACATTTTTTTCTATTCTTTATAAACTATTCTAGGCACTGGCATGGTGATATTATATAGCGGTTGGAAATAGATAATAGTCCATGTCATTAAACCTCGTAAGTGTGCTAATCATTTAAAGAGACTTATGATGTTTCATCGTGGCATGGCAGATTGGAATAAGACATGGTGAGATGGCCCGAACTTCCATTTTGTTCTCTTTGTAGCAGTGCTATGTTGCACTAGACGAACTCCGTAAGAGTTAAATCATATCATTGTTTTATGATACTGTCTTTACCGTAAAAAAAACCAAAAAAAAACAAAAACAAACTTTTTTTATTTACATGGACAACGCAGTAAACGCTGTAGGTTTGAGAAGAAGATAGCAGAATATTGTGCATTCTCTCACGATATTGTAAAAATGACTCTGAAGTTTATGGTAGTCTATTTCTTTCGGTGCGAGTGTGTTCGCTGGTGACAAGCAGATGTCGTTAGGGTAAACAATCGAATTTAAAGCCCAGTTAGATTAATTTTAGTTAAGCTTCAAATTTCGGTCAAGACTCCGTCTTTTGTGTGTGTGTGTGTGTGTGTGTGTGTGTGTGTGTGTGTGTGTGTGTGTGTGTGTGNTGTGTGTGTGTGTGTGTGTGTGTGTGTGTGTGTGTGTGTGTGTGTGTGTGTGTGTGAGCCTTGTGGATACAAGAAACCATTATACAAATGTGAACGTTTTGAAGCATCCGGTTGAAAAAAAAATATTAGCTCGGAGAGAAATATCACTATACAAGCTTTCGTAGCCTTTAATTAAACTCCATTATGATATTTCACCTCCTCCCCTATCATATAAATAATCCATTGATATCTCATTGCCCCCTCTCCCTCATTCTACCTCTGCTCCGATTCAATGGAACCGGCATCTCATCTCCTCCTGTTCATGCTCATTATTAACTGACTGAGGGCACACCGAGTGCATATGACCCACTTCCATCCCTTTGACCTAGTTCTGTTCTTCCTGGTTGAATGGCTTTCTTACCGATCTCAATCTCAAATACCTTGCAGCTATTTGCCTATCACCTACTGAGCCCCCTGGAGTCAACATAATGAGAACTCATTGAAAATACACTCAAATCCAGGGTAGGACTCCCTCAAGGGTTCTCCATCGAAGCGCTTGTATTGATAAAGACATAGAAGGTGTGAAGAACTTTTTCGGAAATCCGGCAGTCGTTTCTTTTACAAGCTAGTTGGTACAGGCCGAAGAGACTTTGTTTAAACACTGGTTAAAAAGCAGCGTCGAATTTCAGTCGCTTAATAATATTTGATATAGCATCAAAACTGTATTTCATATAGCAGAAGGGCAATGTTTGAAGAAAAAATGTGCAGTTATTCTGACATATTTGGCTGGGGCAAAGCACAGAATTCATAATCTACAGAAGGGACAAAACCAATGTCTATCTCATATATAACAACCCCCCCCCCCNCCCTCCTCACTCCCCCAACCAAAAAAAAATGCATCCAGGTGAATCAAATTGTTAAAAGGATAAAAAGAAAACATCAACCCATTAAACCAACGTTGCAATAAAGAGGACCGTAACTTAGACACACACAAAAGAAACTGAATAATACTTGAAGCGATGCCTCTTTTAGATACTAGGCAATAGTACTTTGATCTAGATCAAATCTGAAATTACGTCGTTTGGGTCAAAGAAGACTTGAGATAAAGCTTATTTGAAGAGCACTTCCCATGTAGATGAATTTTTATTATTATTTTTTTTTTTGTTAAATTTGAGTGCAAAGTTGGTGAATGGGGACTTAAATCGTGTTGTTTTTTTTTTTGAGGCGTAAAATTCAACATTTATAATATGAAGAAATCAAGTAGGGTTTACTGTACTCGACGAAAGCTATGTATTTCGCCAGCAGTCCAGGACACGCACTGAAAAGTATGTTGCTCTTCCTACCCCTTTCCACTTCTTTGGGCATATCGCAATGTATGATGAAAATTTGCGTACTTAATTCAGTATCACTGAAAATGGAAATAGTTTTTTTTTGATAAACTAAGTACCTTGTAACACATAAGGGCCAAAAGTTACTTTTGATCCTAGTTCTATTCCGCCCGCTTCCCCCTCCCCTCCTCTCCATACCCAATCGCCCTCCGAAAAGATTTAGAACGCCCACAAGAAAGCTCCCGTTGTATAGCTTATGTTGTATTTAACTGAATCGTTTACACAGAAATAAATTGCTTGCACAAAATGAGTGATTTGCGAAAGACAGTGATGCCACTGACCCCCCCCCCCCCCCCCCCCCCCCCCCCCNAGTAGTAGATCTACAACAGGCATAACATTTGGAGTAGGTTTGTGGATAATTCCAGTAGTTCCTGCGTTGAGGAAATAAATACTACATGTAGATGAAGCAGTTATACTGGTTTACTCTGCGTTTTAGCAGTGGCAATGGTACATAATCGCATTAAGAACAGAGGTCTCCAGATAGGAATTATAATTATATTAGCGGCGTTGCCGGTATAAGCAAAAAGAATAAGAATGTAAAGGAGAGGGAGACGGAGCAAAACATAGATATTATTCTGAGGAAGATAGGTAGATGACAAAAAAAGACATATGGGCTACAAGGCAGACTCTCTTCCATGGTAAAGGGACGCCAATAGCCTTATTAAGGTTGCAGGAGCCTAATTGGCTAAAAATGTGTCGACTATCCGAGTCGATAATAGCAGAGTAAAAAAAGTTTTACAGATTGTGGACAGATTGTATAGAAATAATTTGTAGAACATAAAACCACACCGCAAAAGTTGTGAGATACATCAGTGAATTTGTTAAGTAAAGATTTTTGGCAGGCAGCTCTTTTCAAGGGTCTAAGCTGTTTCAGTTTCTGCGAGCAGCTGGTCTGCAAAAGAATGCCAAATTTTGGACCCCCTTTTCATGTAAACTGAAACTGCGAAAAATTTATCCAAAGGACCCCTACTGAAAACAGTATAGAATTTGAGCACAGTGGTGGCTCCAGACTTACAGACCAGTCCTTGCCTTTTCGGAACATTCCTGTAATCTGAGGAGAATATTTTTTCAAATGCCTCAAAGAAGCGTTTTCAATTAGATTCCTGCAACCTCAATGCCAGTAATATCATCAATACCACTATATCGCTTACGCATCTGAAGAGGTTCCATCAGTGACTATCATCATCACACTGGGCGCATTCTCTCGTTTGTTCGCGTCCAATATCCTCTTAGCTTCATCAATGGCCAAGTTAGTATCCGTCGACTCGTCTGGGTAGACGAAAGCGCGAACCACTGCCAAAGACAGTCAGCATTGAAATCAAGTTTAACAACAACAAGTTTAACAACAACAAATTAAGAACAACAAGTTTAACAAGTTTATTAACAAGCGTAAGTACAAAACAAAGAACAATGACGTGATGAACATAGGTACACAAACACACAAGTACAGTTGACGACACTTTACAACAGAAACAATACAAGCGAACCTATCTATGACTCGATGAACATGAGGACACAAAGTCGTAAGTACGGTTGATGACACTTTACAACAGAAACGTTACAAGCGAACTGAACTATGACGCGATGAACGTGAGGACACAAAGTCATANGTTTAACAAGTTTATTAACAAGCGTAAGTACAAAACAAAGAACAATGACGTGATGAACATAGGTACACAAACACACAAGTACAGTTGACGACACTTTACAACAGAAACAATACAAGCGAACCTATCTATGACTCGATGAACATGAGGACACAAAGTCGTAAGTACGGTTGATGACACTTTACAACAGAAACGATACAAGCGAAACGAATTACTTTAATTTTTTGGTAGCCTATTTATTATGTAAAGTAGACCTAAACAAAAGCTTTTATCACAATAATCCCCTCGCTCTTCCNGTCTAAACAAAAGCTTTCATCATCCAAAAAACAGCATCTTTTTAGTTCCATCGTATTCTCTGACTGCATCAGTTTCCTATACTTCAGCATATTCTTCGGTCTAATAAAGCATAGGCTAATTTGTTTATGTATTTCTTTCTTTCCTAAATTAAGTGAGGACATTCAATGCTCATGATGCACCCTGTTAATACGGTCAAACATCGTTATACCGGTAACAGTAGAATCTTATGATTAAATTTGGCTTTATAATGCCACTGGCGGTTTAGAGATGTTATTACAAATACATACGAGTTAATTGTCATAAACCGCCTTAAAGCCAAGTCATATGATTGGGCCACTTTTAAGGCCACTATTTCAGTGCTGAAAGGATTTCTAAGTCAGTATCATAACGTATTTAATGACTATTATCTTAGGTTAAATTCACTATGGTCAGTAAAAAGACGTCCATTTAGGAGCAAAATGTTGGGGGTTTATGAGTATGGCGTTACGAAGCGGTTTACGAGGTCCAACAATATTATAAAAACAAAGACTAATACCCCCTGGTAGCAGATAGGCTAAAAGTTTTTTTGCTAAAAGCTTTTTTTTTTCTTTTTGCCTGTCTTATTTTCCCCTTCGTTTTCCGCTTCTTTTTATCTTCCCTTTTCTTATTCTGCTTTTTGTATTTCTCTTACTCTTATTCCGGCCCTTCCATCCTCAATGCTATTCTCTTTTTTTTTTTTTTTTTTNTTTTTTTTTTTTTTGTATTGATTATTCTTTAAGTTTTCATCTCCTCCTCCTTCTTATCTTTTGTCATTTCTTTCTCTCCTCGCTTTCCTGTTTCTCTTACTACTTCCTCATTCCGCTCTCGCCTCATCCACCTCACCTAATCTCTCTGCACATAATTCTCCACATCAACATGTATGGCACTGTTAAGGTTAGTGGAACCTATTGGTTGTTTTTTTTTTTCGATCCTATTAACATTCTGTGTTATTCAATAAACACCACTGTGATTTCGGAAAATTTCTCCCATGGAGATTAAAATTTTGCCCGATCTTTTAAGCGAAAGAAAAAAAAAGGGGGGTGGGGGGAGGGGCAAATCTCTTTCAAAAAAGGTCACCTCAAATTCTGATTTGGTCCCCAATTTTTCATTTGGCTAGTTTTGACCGCGTGCAGATACATAGACCTACAAACTTTATTATTATTATTATTTAGAAGGCTCAAATTGTACTTGAAACTTTAAACTTGGATGGTTTACTTAGATTACACATCATTTTACATATTTCCACACACTGATACTGGCT
>JAWQUT010001025.1:29880-46854 GCA_033807755.1 Ellobium chinense | reverse complement strand
AGCTCTCGCACCGTTCCGAGAAAATTAAGAGTCTACATGCCCTAAAAACCCAGTCCATAGAAAACGCCCATTTCTGAACTGCTTTTCAATTTTCACAATACTTCAGCCCACGGCACACTGACATCTGGATATCCAGACATCCGGACATCCGGCTCATCACACGAGCTTATGCTCAGTGATAAGGATCATAAGCAAGGCAAGGTTTACTAGCTTACCATAATTATTAATGACAAGACTAACACCCCATTTTACAAATGGGCAGCTAGGCAACGCACCAGCGGCGAAAGAATACCTAGCGCAGCGAAAGGCATCACAGACGAATGCATTAGACTCCGTGAAAAAACTGGACGATTGGCAGATTGAAAAGATCTATCGGAGATTGCATTTCGTTGCTATATACATTCTTTTTTTTTTTAAAGGGTAAAAAAAATAAAGAGGACTGATGTGTATAGTTACCTTTTGTGTATTTTTTTACGAATTTAGGTGAAAACCGCATGTTTTTACGTTACATAGTTCTCAAGAAATCTGTGACACAAATTTGGCTGAAGCGTTTTATTAATATAGATAAATACAGAAATCATAGAGAATGCTTATGGCACGATTAGCATGGCCAGAAAAAAAAAAAATTACTTCAGGGGACAATACCAGTGTTGGCACATGGCAGCTGTGGAAGTCAAATTGAGAGCTTGCGTATTAACGATGGGATCTCCTACCATCATAAGAATTACTATAGTGCGTCGCTGTTGAATGTATCTTTAGTAGTGTCCAGCATGCAGACTTAATGTAAATCTTACGATGATACGAGATCCATCAGTCATGCGCAAGCTCTCAGAAGATACGTCATCCTTCAGAATAAATGTAATACTATTGGTTATCCTGTCACTGGAATTTTAGAATGATGGAACAGAAGACACTGGAATTACGACCTGCTTCTTCCCAAGCCTTTTCCTCTTATGACTTAATCGCACATAGGAAGCCAATGCTTAGGCTTTTTATCTAATTAGGATAAATGCACATGTCTTGAAGGAAACAAATCATGAAAGGAAGTCACTAACAGCAATGGAAATAAGACAAGCAAAACTCTTAGGACATTGAATGAGAAGTCAACAGCTCAAGCAGTTGATGACATTAATAAAAAAAGCTTTAAACGAAAAAGAGTAAGACTAGAGTGGGAAATGATACTATGAAGGGATTAGCAAATTCGATAGGTGCGCATGGCACTGGAGAATTGCTGAGGCGGACAGCTGACGGGGTCGAGATCTATGATTGTGACCGCTGATGCCAGTTGGCAAGATTCCAGTAGAAGAAGAAGAATTTTTTAATAAAAAGAAAAGATGATGATAATACTAATAATTTTATTTTGAACACTATCTCTTTATATCGGGGGTGCCGCTAGGCTCTGACTTTAGACAGAGATCAAAGAAATACGCAATTTGGATAAGGCTTAAAAGATTTCTTCATTACACGATGAAATGGTTTGCATCCAAACACTAGAAATTATCAGTTAGAATAGCTCACGACAACTGGAAAGATCATGGCAAAGAGAGAGAACATGAGAGTAGGAGGGAGGGAGGGAGGGAGGAAAGGTGGATGAATGCTGGTCTAATGGAGACAGAGAAAGAAAGAGAAAGGGGAAGAGAGAGAGGGGGGGATAGAAAGGGAGGGATAATGCATGAAGTTCTGACGGTTAGGAATAGGATATTAGCATCTTTTATGCATGCACATAATTCTAGTAATCACAACTTTCGTTTTCCACTTTCCCATTGTCAGAGCAATATTATGATAATATGATTGGCGCATTTGGTCAGTTACATCACTGGCATTTACTAACTGATGCATTGTTTACTTTCGAAAGGAAGATTTGATGACAAAATCACCCTGCTATTTTGCTCAAACCGGAAGCGAGCGTTGCTGGAGTTAAACAACCATGAAATGTTATGGAGGACATACAAGTAGGCGATTAGGCGACAGAGAAACAACTAGTATGGAGGAGAATGGTCATGCCCACGCCGTGCGAGTGACACGTAAATGAATGAATGAATGAATAAATGAATGAATGATTGAATGAATGAATGAATGAAAGTCTGTGTTCTTGTAACACCAAATGAACTACTACTTAAGAGTCGGAAATAGTATTTTCGCGAGGATTTTTGCACGAGCCATATTCACGAGCATTTTATGATTGAGAAAGCCAAGGTCATCTTGAATGATGTTGTAGCCACTGAAGGGTGCAGAAGCCTAACTGGTCATAACAAACAGGACTATCCGAGTCAATAATAGCAGAGTATAAAACCGAAATAACCGTGTAGAAATAATCGTATAACATGAAACCACACTGCAGAAATGATGAAATTCAGTCTTGAATTTTAACATAATAATTGTTGCAATCAATGTTTCCCAATGGCTTCAACGGACTTCATTTGTGCGGGCCTGTGATTGCAAAAGAAGGCCAAATGTTTTAACCGCATTTCATCTATATAATTGTGAAAATATCTAAAGTATGGACCCTTGCTGTAAACAATATATACTTTGAGCAGAGTGTTGGCATCACATCTGCAGACTAGTCTTGGCCATCTCGGAGTGTTCCTGTGGTTCAAGGAGATATTTTCATTAAATGGCTCAAAGAGGTTTTTACAGTTCGGCTCCTGCAACCTAAAGTGATCAGACCTGCACCCCTTTTTCTTAACGGTAAAGGGAATAAAATCTATACTAGATTATATTAAATAATGCGAGTTTGTGTCCGTTCCCTTGCGAATTACCATCCCTTTACAAAACTTCTTTGTTGTAAGATCTATAGGGGAAGTAAACCTCTCAGGACAAATTGAACAAAATTTTTTATTCGCGGGACGCAATTGTCGCGAGTAAAGTTGAGCTCGCAAAATTTGCGAAAACGAGACCCTTGCGAAACACACACACACACACACACACACACACACACACACACACACTTTTTACAATAGTGCAAATTAAAAAAAAAGCTTATCTCACTATCTCTTCCTTTTTTTCTATTTCTATTTTTTTTTATATCCACCTCCTGCCTTTTCTTCCCCTTGCAAACAAATTTCGACCTATGATCCATTGTAGGCGTAGCCCAAAGAATTTGAAATTATTCATGCTATCCTGCTGTTGTGGACATTTGAATATATCCCATACATGCATGACATAAATCCAAGCCCATCTCCTCTTGTCGTTATTCCATTTAATTTCTTGTAGTACACTTTACACAAACATGGTGAAAACGTTTGAACAAACACTGTGACACTGGTCTAGCGTCATATATCTTTAGAAATTTGGAAGCATAACGTGTCTTTTCTGTGGAAACAGTTCATCCAAGCTTAAGCAAGACTAATTGCATCATAAGCTGTAAAAGAAGTATTATTTTTGTTGCCATCTTGAAACGTATTCTTTTGTAACCAGCGAATATGAGATGGCGTATGGATCATAGGCCTCATGTTTAAGCACTTGGGCTTCTGTGTATGAAAAGGATGAAATGCATAGAATTTTATTTGCTCAGCACTCGACACTGGCGGAGTCTTTGAGCAGTTGGTGCCCGCGACCATGCGCGGAGGATGAGATAGGGATGGGGAGGAGAGGAGAGGGGCGAGTGAGAGGTATGGAGATTACCTTATACCATCTTTTGCCTCCCCCCCCCCCCCCCCCNCCCCCCCGCCCCCATACAACCTTTCCCCTCCATCAAGCCTCTTCCTTCAGACCGTCCGCACGACGTAAATGTTTGAATTGAAAAGACGTACTGAACGAAAGGTCGTCTCTACGGTCCCTTCTAGAGATTCTTTACTGTGTCATCATTACTGGCCTTTCTCTAAGAATCTCTCATAGCACGCAGAATGACGTCGTTGGTTTATTTCAACTCCAGTATTCTTGACTGCAGACGTCCTAGTTCATATAATACCATGCAGAATGACGTCTTTAGTTCAACTCCTGCATTCTTGACTGCTGACATCCTAGTTCATAAAATATCATGTAGAATGACGTCTATAGTTCAATTCCTGCGTTCTTGACTGCTGGCATCATCGTCCATAAAATACCATGCAAAATGACGTCTATAGTTCAACTCCTGCATTCTTGACTGATAGCACCCGAGACTATTTCAGGAAATAGCACGCAGAATGACACCTATTGTTCATTCAACTCCTGCATCCTTGACTGCTGACACCCTAGTTTAGCTAATTTCTTCGTCTCGTTCAGTTTTTCACTTTTCTTCGGAAACCTCTCTGCAAAAGATCTGATATTCCTTTTCTAATCCTCTCTTTCTTATCAAATCCCTCATCAACCACTCAAACCAGCCCAGCACAGGCAGTAGTAAGGTTATTAAGATAGATCAAATGTCTAGCATGAAATTGAAGCGCTCCTACATTAACTTTATTCATTGTACCCCAGAACAATGGGTGGTAACATCCACCCCCCTCCCCCCGCCACACACACACAAACAAACAAACAAACAAACAAACACACACACACATACAAACACACACACACACATATACATACACACACCTTCCAAGACCTCTGTCTTGAGATCAACCTGTGCATCGTTTAAGTGAGTCATATGCATTTGTATTTTTTTGCTCCTGCAAAGGAACCCAGTAGACCGTTCTACTTAATCAACTTCAACAAATGGCATTTCGGATTGAAGCTAATGTAAATGTAAACAGAAGTGTAATTTTATCATCAAATCTCGCTTCCGAAATAAAAGATGCATCAATGTGTCGGGCATATCTTTAAACCCGTTCTTTCCTCTCCTCTTTGCCATTGTTAAATTAATGTTTTTTTGTTTTTTATAACAGGAGAGGTCGAGCTAAAATCCGGCAGTTGCGACATAACTGCCGCACCTCAGAACATTATTTTGCATCAATAGGTGGTGCGACAGTTGATGTGTTGTTGAAAATGTCTCAACCAGTGTTAACAGGCTGAGTTTCAGAAGCTATTTAAGTGTTAGTTACACCAGCAATCAACACTGACTACATGTATCATCACCAATGCCAAGACCACCTGTTCACACACGGACCATGAAATACAGTTCAGGTTACATGGATGGTCTTGGAAATCGAGTTCTTGAGGTCCGACTGTGGTTACGATATGACAATATCGATAATAATTGGGATCATGCATATACGAGATGAGTCTCTCACTATTTAAAGAAGAACACCAGTGCTTCAATGCGAAATGCACCCTTGGCGGCGCTCAGTATGCACAGTTAATGTAACTCCTACGCTAGTTTAAGATTCCATCGTTAATGCACAAGTTCTCAATTATTTTGGGTATGTTGGAGTTAATAATGAAGGAGATGTCAAGGATTAGAGCTTGTAGGGGGATGGGGAGGGGAAGGAAGGGGTCAGGGGAGAGAGAGGGTGTAAGATGATATAAACGTAAAGCAAACCATCGATTATTAAAATGATAATAATGACGATAATAATGATGTTCATGATGGTGATATGATGACGACCGAGGAGATCTTTTCTCTTTTTTTTTTCCCCTTAAAGTAGCAAAACCTTCGAACGTGTCGAACTGTCAGATTCAAGGCATGGCTTCAACTCGTTAAAATTCCTCGGATGATCTTCTATAATAAATTTTTGAGCCCCATTTCCACCATCTATCTCCCCATAGAGATCTCTTTCAAAGTAAACTTCTTATTTCACAATCCAAACTTTGAAATAAAAAACAAAACCGAAAAAAAATATAATTATATTGCAAAACTAAGTAAACAGTTGACGTTCCTATACAGCTTTTTTTTTTCTTTGAAATTTCAACAAGCGGAAACCAGTTATCCCTTGAAACACCCATCATGATCTTCTGCCTATGTCCTGTTCACCAAAGGATGCACGGATGAGATTAAAGCAAAGGTCGAAGGTGAAGATTGAATGTCATGAACAATATACTCAAGTTTAGGAAGTGAAGTTAGCGATCTGGTTGAAAGCTCTACTGTCAGGTTCAAAACTGTTAAACTCTTGCTTCGATGAAAACATAACGTAAGAGGCGAGCGGACACTAACAGAACTGACACTCATACAAGGTTTGTAAAAGGAATATAAATAATGCTTGAGGGATTAAATGTAAAACAAAGATAGGAACGCCAAAACAGACTGAGAGAGAGAGAGAGNGAGAGAGAGAGAGAGAGAGAGAGAGAGAGAGAGAGAGACAGACAGACAGACAGACAGACAGACAGACAGACAGAGACAGAGAGACAAAGAGACAGACACAGAGAGAGAGAGAGAGAGCCTGAAAGTAAAAGAAAGAAAGAAAGAAAAAAGGAAAGAAAGATAGAATGAAAGAATGAAAGAGAGAAAAAAGTAAGAAAGAAAGAAAGAAAACAAAACCAAATAAAAGATAACAAACAAAGAAGAAATGAATGAGGGTGTTGCAAGACTGAAGCACCGCACTGTGCGAATCATAATTATAATGTGCCGACGTTCTAGATGAAGATTTGTAAAGAAAGTAGTCATTTGGCTGGAAGTGCTAGGCAACAATAATTATCTTTAGCCTACTGTGCCATTTCAGAATGCCCCTAACTGATATTCTCAGACACAAGGCCATTGATGTCACTGGAAGTCTCAACGACTTGATGTACATTATGCTATGTTATGAAAATTTGATGTTACTATGTACAACTTACTGTAGCCTAAGAATCATTCATTGAATTTTGAAGTTCAGCAGCAAAACATACTAAAATTACAACGCCTTGAAAATACTTATTATGTGCCCAAATGATAGGCCATTACAAAATCATAGCAATGAGAAGAAGGAAATGTAAACTCAACATGATAATTTAAACTATTACACATTATCTGGTGAGTGTGCCACCAAGAATGTTCGCTATCATTGTGGGAGAATAAAAAAATTGTCACAAGAGTGGTCGAAAGTCGCCCGACTATTTCTATGTTGGCAAGGACAGCAGGACACACACCAAGGGAACATTTCTTGCCCCTTGCAGATTTCGAACGAAACCCACGCAGCTTGCAAAAAAACGTTTTCCAGCAGAGGATGAAGAAGATGTTGAAAGAGAAGGAGGAAGAAAAAGAGAAGACCTCAGGAGAAGAAAAAGGAGGATCACATAATTATTATTTCGTATATTTCCTATGAAGGGTCTAGCTTTATTTTGAAGTTCTTAAATATTTTCTATCTATCATCACTTTGCGTTTCCACTTTAAGTACACCGATATATCGATCTATTGCTGAAACTACGTTATTGTCTTACTATTTATCTGCATACAAGCACTAAGGATTCTAAGCGGATCTAAGACTTAAGTATATGAAACACATCATATTATGTCTTGTAGCTTGTAAAGTTAAGGCGTAAGTATATTTTTTTGACAAAATGAAGTTACTGATGTAATATGACAACTTAATATGTGTACTTTCATTAAGTGTTGAAAAATTTTTTATAAAGTGTTTATAAAGTTTTGATCCAGGACTATTCTGGCCTGAGGAATAGTTCTTTGAATTAATAGGAGTCATCCACTTGCAATGAAACATATTCTGATAAATTGTAATTAAAGATTGAATTTTCACTATAAAAATAAGCTGTTCTGCTTCACACAATTCAAATTCACCTACGAGGAGTTGTTATTCAGCCTAGGAATCAATAGTCTTGTGTATAGAAATGCTTTTACTCTCGATTTCTGCAGCAACAAAAGATATAGGAAAAATTTTAAAAAAAGATATTGGATGGCCTGTACCATCTTTAGGGTCTGATATTATGGTCAGCAGTGAAATTAGAGCACATTTTATTCCCCTTGTAGCCTGCGTCAAAGGTACCTACGAGGGTAAGGAAAACTGTGTGACATCGATAGTACAGTACTGATACTTGCTGAATTCTGAAAGCAACGTCAAATTCAGATTAATGCCATAGAGACAAAAAAAACCAACATGGTTATGGTCATTTTTTCATATAACTGGTTTTCATTTAAACCCGACAAGGAGCTTGTGGTCCTTTTTTTTTTTCCCACGTTCGTCTAAAATTAACATTGGTTTCTTGAATTTTAAACTAAATCCGTTGTAATTGTAAATGTTGTAATTGCCTGCTTTTTCGACAAAAACATCTTGCTCTCCTTTTCTGATAACCACTGGTCAGCAAATTAAATTCAGGACATATATTGTGTAATGAACAATCAAATCCGCCCATGCCAACAGTAGCCGCCAACAGGCATCGAAAACAATAATATGCGCTGAATTCACCAGATGCGCCTGATTTCTGAATTCTTAGCGACATAATATGCCGTTTTCTGATTGGCCTCAAGACATGTCCTTGTAGATCCTGAACAGGCTATCCAGCATTTAAATCCTTTTCTCCTGATAGGGATCGAACTATGTAAATGCGGTGATTTATTCATATTCATGTTAGCATTTTATTTGCATGTAGACGAGATAACTAAAAACCCCAGTCACAACGGTCCTTGAAAAGGGCGTAAGGACAATATAAAGGATGTCAGTATTAAGATCCTATTTACTTTAATTTTGCAGAACACATTACATCAAAAGAAGAAATTTGCAACGTCAAGAGGCTGAACATAGACCCGGCTTTGTCCAGAGATTCTCGACTCTATGATAGCCTGTGCCTGAATGCCTGCATGTGCATAATCATCAACGTGCTTTTCAAAATGGCCTAAGTTAAACTTAAGCCATTATGGAAAAAGAGACTCATGTTGCTTATGAGATCAGTGCCAATATTGACATGTTCAAGACATTTTAGTGCACCAATATTTTCCTGCTAAAAATTGCGGTTAGAAAGCTATAAGCTGGCTTTGTGTGTGTGTGTGTGTGTGTGTGTGTGTGTGTGTGTGAGTGTGTGTGTATGTGTGTGTGTGTGTGTGTGTTTGTCATTAAAAAAGAAAAATTCAACCGTTTTGGGTTCTGAAATGTGAAAAATTACTAAGGCTTTATTTGAAGTATACAGTGACATTATATTATCCAGTTGAATGCTGCATGTCCATATCTTGAAGTGACTCATCTGCTTCATGTGCCATGTTGACTAACGTGGGCGATCATAATAATCCTTCCCACTCTTCTCCCCAACTCCCCAGGCCACACGTCTGTATGTCAGCTTTCCACCTTAACACTGTTCTTCCCTGGTCTGTGCACCTAAACAACTTCTTATATTACAGCCAGATTTATGTCTTTGTCTTCCTCTTTTTCGTTTACGATAAAGGTTTCTGGCTGATATCAAGACAGTGGTAGTGTCAGCAGATTAAAAAAAAAAACAACTTTCAGAATTACAGGGTCGTTCGGTATATGAAAGGAGAAAAGATACATGGCAGGATACTTCCCTAATTTATATGCAGTTCCACGCCTTACATCGGAGAGTTTGTTTTTTTTTCCGGCCGAATCTCACGAGTAAAGGATTTGATACAGTAAAGAAATGTTGCAAATTGTTGGTTAACTGTCCTTATAAACATTACGGCAAAGACATTTTTTTAAAAAGAAAGCAAGTCTCTCTGTTTCAAGTCAGTGTCAAAGACCA
Organism: Ellobium chinense; assembly: GCA_033807755.1. Lineage (NCBI taxonomy): Eukaryota > Metazoa > Mollusca > Gastropoda > Ellobiida > Ellobiidae > Ellobium > Ellobium chinense. Next base: position 37,380 of record JAWQUT010001025.1, on the reverse strand, counting down.
CGTTAACGATCAGATGGAGCAGCTTTAACGGATTCAAGAAAACCAGAATGGCGTGAACCCACGAAATGGAATCCCACAGGTACCAGTCCCAGCATTTCCAGGTGGTAGGTACATTTTCTAAGCACCGAACGTAGTGTGAAGGCAACACTATCAGACCCGAGAAAGCGAGATATCAAAATGGGGATGAAAGAAGCACTCAATTTCGATGATGACTCAAGCTGATGATTAACAACCGAAAGGAACAACGGCGATCATTATCACACGCTCTAAGTTATGTACATAGAGATGGTGCTATCGTTGTCAGACAAATGAGGAGATACAGAGACAACAAGCGGACAGACGAAAGACTTAACACAAAAACGAACCAAAAACTAACCCCTGATACTCCATTGCTAAGGAAAGGGGTGTGGCTTGCCCTTTTTTGTCAAATTTGGAGGGACCAGACAAGTACAAGCACAGCCTTGTTGTGTAAACACCATTTTTAAATAAGCCCGTTGAATGCTGCAACTGTTAAAGAAGACTTAGAGATTGTTCAATGTCTTCCATGAGAGAACAATTCATTGGCTCAAAGAGGCAAATCGGATTAGGCTTTTGTAATCTCAAGAGTTCATAACAAGAAAGCGGCCGTTCATTAGCCACTCAAGTAGGATAAAGTGATCGATTTTAAATTAAGTTTGAAGCGTACATGCTGTTCCAACAGTTTTAATGCGAAACATAGAGTGCTGTAAAATTTACCAAAGATATTAAACAGGCTCAGGAATTCGTAAGAAGAATATAACGATACATCACCCTAAGCGAAGAAAGTAGCTATTCGAAATAAACACTCTTGTATATTCCTTGACAAAAGTTGCAACAGCTTTTAAATATTTTACTGCAAACATAATCTACACCATAAAAAGACTCACAATTCGATAACAAAGACCGTGGCTGAATATTATACAACTGTCTAGTTTTGAAAGCAAACCTTAGAACACATTTCATTACAATAGCTTAATTGGTCACTCTAGGGCAGGAGTGGACCATCCAATACTGCTGTGGTTTGAGAAACTGAGAGGGAAATTTATATTGCCACTGAGTTATAAAGGCTTGCAAAAAGGAAAGTTGGTGTTAGAAGTCCAATAGGCCAAAAAATAGGAATAAGTTATCAGGAATTTAACAATGGTGACAGCGATGGAAACAGTGGTAGAAACGATGATACTATAGTCAATCAACACTGCTTAATAGCAACCCGTTAATCGCAACTTCAGCTTTGTCGCAACATAATTCTTCTTATTTAAAAACCAAAAAGTTACTTAATAATCGCAACTATTTTCATGCTTTTGTAGAGTTGCCATTAAGCGGAGTTTACTGCCATTAAGGCGAAGGAAGCTTACCTTGTTGTCTTGAGAGCGTTACGAGAAAGAGTATCAAACTCAGAGAGAAGCAGGAAGGACGTGAGAATTTCATTTTGTAGCTGTCCTTGTTACGTTACTGTTTAATCTGTGAAACAAACACATGATAAATATGTTATTATGTCAATGTGTATTGTGTAACATACTGATACTTATCACTACATAAGTTCCATTATGCCAATTAATATATTTTTTAAAATAATACTAAATTATGCTACTATAATACATACTAATGCTATATGTTAAAGATATAAAATACAAAATGCAAATTATAATATAATACTATAATAATATGATATACTTATGCTAAACATGACGTTATTTTTTATAGCATTTCATAATAACACTAAAACATTTTGTTTACGTTCATAATGCGTGTACTTTTCAACATAATATTTCAGTAATACGTGGATTCTTTAACGCATTCACGACGGTAAGCTTTGTAAAATAACCAGATTAATACTAAAGTATTAAACAGTTTTCCATATAGAAAAAGTATGACCATCAACAGGTCTCCGCTTACGATGGGGATCACCCATTTCGATATCTGTTAGCGTATTGCCGAATTTGCGTACCGTCGGTAGTAAGGTATAGGGATCAACGCGCTATCCGCCTCCACGCCCACGCTTCGCCACGAATGTGACGCTCGCTTCAGGTAGAGATACTCACTTCGTTCTCGTTAAACATGTAATCATCATTTGCCGATTGAGACAGATAAATGGTATAACTTAAATAACAAAGGACGCCGTTGCATTGCAATTTCGGCCTAGGAGATAAGTCACATGCCCTGTTTGACTGCAAAAAAAAAAAAATGGCATCTGAAAGACGCATCTTTTCTAAAAACAAATATTACAGACACCCTATTTCTTCAAACGCTCACGAACTCTTTACCAATCAAAACAAACACGTCGTCTTACAGCTTGCCATTCCATATAAGATCATCTTGAATTCTTGACCCTTTGAGCATATCACTGAGCACAATTTCCTCCTTTAGTACTGAATATTCCACCCAATGCTATCGTCACAGAATATTGCCAGTTTTTTTTTAGAAGTGTATGGAGTTATATTGTCTTGTCTGCGTATGCATCTGCCATGTATATTAGTGCTTGATTACTCATATGTTGTCATGTTTGTAACCTGGGTTCAAATAAATGAGTTTAATTGAATTAATATTGATACGGACGAGAGTCCGTCTACATACTGGGTGACTATCACATCGCTGGAATAGCATAAAGGTGATAGTGCTTAGGCTCTTTTCCCATAACAGCGATGATACAGTCTCCTAAATCTTCAGTGATGAAGTTGAAAGATTGTGTACAAAAAACGACATCAAACTAAAGAAAAACGAACTGTGTTATCGCAAACAGAGTCCTATCACGGTGACGCACCTTTATTCTAATTACCTTTAAATGACACTAGAGTAAAAAGCAGTAGACTCTGTCTGTGCTAGGGGTCACTCGTTTCGCTTTCTTTAAGCATGACACCGATCTTGCACGTGCATTCAAAAAATGTTAAACTTTTGGCTTATTTTCCTCCACCATGACCGCCACCAGGCTGTAAGGAAGCCAAGTAAATGACCCCTCGCAAAAATAGAGTTCTATCCCAATGGCCTGTTTTTACTCTAGTAACTGACCTTTCAGTGATTACTGACGTATAACGTCCTTATTATAATGTGGTATAGGCAAAAATTTAATAATTAAGCTTTTGTTTTTCTTAGGTCCTTGTGTTTTTGACCTCACTTATGAATTTAAATAGTATCCCCAGAACCAGCTTAAAACTCGGAATAAAACGACACCAAACTTTTACGTTGCAGTTTATCTCATATTGTTGGATCTGATCTTTGATATCAACAATAGTTGTTATTGCATATCTTGATAAAATAAATGGAGCATGACAAATGATGCGTGTATGATGGTTAATCTTGTTTATAAATCACTTGCTTAATATTCTTTAAATTAGGACATTTACATCTAACATAATGGACTTACAGTAGATTATTGTGTAAAGATACATGAACGTTACAACATCTTCAGTAAAAAGCACTTATCCAATATAATTATCTGCTGACTGCATAAAATCTGCTCTGTTTTTCACTTGCCAAAGATGTTTTGGCATTTTCGATTCATTATTAATGTAAACATACTACTTCATTACATTTGGAGATCAGTCTGTGCGTGCTGTTATGATAACAATCCCTCGAAAACCACATACACAATCATTATCGTTCCATCAGCATTTCCAGCACAGTGTACATTATAATTTATCAAATTAATCTATCAGAAACAGAAAGTAATGTCCTGGAAAATCACGCATAACTGTATTATGCATCGAAATTGATAACGCCTACTGGAAGCAAAATAATAATATTATAGAGAACCCAACGTCTTACATGAACATTAAGCCCACATTTTATTTGTTCTTAATAATGATAATACAGATTCTCTTGTCACATGCCGATGGAGACACTGTGATCAAATTTTGGTTGCAGGCTACAGTTTTGTAAATTACAGCAGCATCCTGGATTTACTAACTTCGAGAATAATTTAAAAGTAACTTCTTTCTGTGATGCTCCCAGTAAAGCGTGGAAATAAAACGGTATACGAATATCTGTAAAACAGAGTATCAAAACAACAACAACAACAACAACAACAACAACAACAACAACAACAACAACAACAGCAACAATGACAACGATAATAAACCTCTTCAAAGAAGCATGCCCTTGTCAAGCTAAGAATTCAAAACTCGCTAAAATTCCTATCGAGTTTAGTTCATATTTAATGCACAGCCAGCCTGCAATGAGGTATGCAAATGGGTGAGGCTATTAATTATAATGAAGCCAGGAAATGGTGCAGAAAACAAACAAACAAACAAAAACAATAAACAGTTTACTTGCATGAAATATTATGATACCTACCGTGGTGTGCCAGGTTGTTAATCAAATGTATACGTTCTTGAATTTGTCTTGACTATCCTTGAAGATTGTGTTTAGTCCAACTACAAAATTTCTAGATATGTTAATTTAGATGAACTCGTTAAAGAATTTATCCTATATTCAGCCGCTTGCACATGGATCATGAAATCTAAAATTAATTTATCTATTCGACTGGTAAGTCATCCAAACGATTTCTTTTATTTCTTTTTAATCTTCTTTTCCCTACAAAATCAACAAGGTTGTTTGATAGACGCGGCAGGATTAATTTGTTTTAATCCGATTGCCACTTTTTATAGCAGCCGCTATACCACGAGCCATCTACTACGAGATCGCCCTGACGCTGCCTCGATTTCTGCACGATAACAGGTCACGCTGCCGAATCCGGGAACAAAACAAGATTCTATTTCTGGCAAAGATGACAAATTTTCTTGCAGATGAGGTGAAAAGAGGCTGTCTTTTCACTTCACATACTTTCACCCCCAGCAGCTGCACACTTCACGAAAGTGATCTTGTGTCTTTCTCATTCCCCACAACCCACGCCCACGTTTCTACGCCCTGATCAAAGGCACTAACTCCAGGAGTCCCACCTCGTGCCGTTGTATAGTCTATATTGGTAGGCGGAGCTTCTCCATCTTTCCAGTTCCAACTCTTCATTTCTGCATGTATTATAGTACTCCCTTGCTTCAAATCGTCTGTTTACCCTCCTTAAAGGGTGATACCTCCCCCAATACTTCTCTGTTTTAAGACTTCTTCTATCTTCTCATCTCTTCACCCTGTGGCAAAGAGAAATTTATTTGCCATTGTTCAGGGAGTATACCAAGCTCTCACTTAACGACACCCCAGAGAATTTGAGCCTCTTTTTTTATGTCTAAAAACCAACAGCTTTCACGTTTTCAAGTGTATTTCTTGCAAAACTGTAACCTGGATTTTTTGCGTGTACCTGACAGTCGACACATATAAAAACATTAAATTGGTATGAAACCGTAAGAATCTTTAGGAGTGTTCTTTCATTTCTCGCATGATCACTGCTCTCTAGGAGGTCCGCAAACATTGTATCCGCCTTGTTTTTATAAGAGAACATGTGCACTCTAGAAAAGTTAAAACTGAGCTTGACTATTTTGAAGTAAGAAATCTGGGGCAAGAGACTGATATTCAATGAATCAGAGGACAGAGGATGGACTGGTAAAAATGCTCTCTTGTTGCCGTTACAATGAAAGAGACCTTGATCCAAATAGCGTAATTTAGGTTAACAATGATCTTTTTTGTTTTTTGTTCATTACCTCATGGAGACGCAGCAGAAAACGTAGGTAATGGTGAAATAGGCTCTGGACTTTTATAATAGATGCACTAAAAACTGTCTGGGCAAATTTAACACTCTCATTCTTCTTCTTTTAGTACAAAATCAATTCAGTGCATCATTTCTGTAGATATACTACACTGATAGATGACTTAATGTTTAAAAGTAAATATTAGGCGCGGAGAAAAAGGAGACGCTATTTCTTGTATTTCATACTGTCAAACATTGTACAAAGTTATTAAAGACATTTTTTAAAAAATGCTGCTGTTGTTAGAAATATATTGTGGAATTGTCAGCAGGAAAAAGTGTATCTTTGATTAGGTATCTGTTCCGATATTGCTTGCACCTCCTCAACCACTCCCCCCACCCCTCCTGCCCCCACGTATTTTAGGATAAATTCCTTCTCAGGAAGAAAGCTGGCATTCTCTGCCTTTCCCTCTTGTGATTTCACATTTGCTAAACAGATACACAGACTTGAGGCTCGTCAGTTGCACTACAACAATTACTATCAATATCATCAGATTTAGCCATATGTCACGACAGCCATTAGTTGCTACAACAACAGGACCAACTATCCTCTTCCTGGTCTTTGACACCTATTGTTTTTTTCTTCTTTTGGCCCTATTCACTGTGATTTCTTCCATGGAGGTTAGAGTACTTCTTTTGCCCGATCTTTTAACGGGAAGAAAAAGGGGGGTCAACGCCCAAAATTTTTCACAAATGTCTTTTGAAAAAGATCACCTCAAATTCTGATTTGGTCCCCAAATTTCCATTTGGCTGGTTTTGACCGCGTGCGAATACATAGGTCTACACATTTTATTTTTTTATCTAGAAGGCTCAAATTGTACCTGAAGCTTTAAAATTGGATGCTTTATTTAGATCACAGGTCATTTTACACATTTCTACACCCTAACACTGGCTGGCAGGGCCCCCCAAAAAGGGGGATTTATATATTAGCAGATTAAACGGGTTGTACACAATAATAATGATACATAATAATACATGGCATGTATATAGCTCTCATCCCTGTAGATACAGGCTTTGAGCGCTTTACATAGAGAAGTAAATGAGAGTATATAATATTCAGCTCACACATCCAAGCATACTACACTCTGTACACATGTACTGCAATACAGATGATGAAAAAAAAAAAATTGGTTTCGCAGACTATCATGGTCAACCAAGATATTGTTTCAAACCACAAACAGCTGCAGCCAATATATTTTCTAGTGAGCTGTCACGTTTCCATTATTGGCTTTTGATGGAAAAAGATCATATTATGAACTTATATGATGAGTGAGCGAATGAATAGCATGCTAAAACCGTTTTGTTATACTTGCTTATCTACACCTGCAAGTTATCTGAGCTTAATAATCTGATTGTTTTTATGATTATAACGTCAGAATCACAAGTTTATAGGGGACGCAGGCAACTTTCATGTTGGTGTTTGGTATGTATATCGTCACAGGCATGGACAATTCGCCTATCTCATTTCAGTGAGTATTTCAGAGGAGGCAAAATAAAATAAATAAATAAATAAGCTGTTTCAGACAAAGCAATAAAATTATGCCAAATCCAAAGATTGCTGTTGGTTTTTAATTAATGATTTTGTGACTTACTTTGTCTATGGTATTTAATGATGGACTGAGTTGTAGTAATCAAACATTTAGCCCAATTTGGAAACTGTCTTTTTCTGAAACTGTCAGTCTGCCTATGACTGTGACCAAATACTTTTCTATGAAGAGTCTGCGATAAAGACATTGTCATCGTCCTTATTAATTATTGCCGCATAGGATTAATTATCTTGGAAACGATAAAGCTATGAGGGAATCACCCAGATGGAAATAAAGAAACCATCTGTAAGAGATTAAAAAAAA
>JAWQUT010001025.1:0-20350 GCA_033807755.1 Ellobium chinense | reverse complement strand
AGGGGTGGATTTTGGAGGGGATACCTTAACGTTCTTACCAAAAAAAAATCTCGATGTTCTCCATTGTATATGTAGAGTTGGAAGGGTACAAAAGGGCAATCCGCTAATCAACCAAACTACAGTAGCTGAATTCCCTGATAATCCAGTGAGGTGGACACATCGTTCAGTTGGTCGGAGATCACCAGATAGGGCTGTGTATTCCATTAGACAATTCATGTTGTAAACTTATAACCAACCAATTATTCAGCGTGGCTGTGTGGATAGTGAGTCGTCTCCTTTCTTTCTTTCTTTCTTTCTTTCTTTCTTTCTTTCTTTCTTTCTTTCTTTCTTTCTTACTTTCTCTCAAATTTTAATCTTCCATTTCTTTCCTTCTTTCTTTCTTTCTCTTCCAACCCTCATTTCCTTCCCTCCATCCTGATCTCCTTTGATTTGTTGGAGATTATGCATTGACTTTGTGTTATTGGCCCAAAGACTAATAAAGATTTTGAATCTTGAATCTTGAAAACGTATTAAGAAACTGAGCACTGTCAAGTTTACGAGTTTGTGTGTTCGACCCTTTAAGCCGGGCGGTTTACTTTGTAGTGTCCTTGAGAAAGACCCTTAAGTCCTCTTTCCCCACTCGACCAAGGTGTGAATGAGTACCTGGCTGTAGAATTTGGAAGATGGAGCTGGAGGAGGGAACAAGGCGACGCTGCACTGGCGACGAGTAGCATTGACTTTATTTCATCTGTAGTATCTACATGTATAATGTGTACTGTATCTCTCTCTCTCTCTCTCTCTCTCTCTCTCTCTCTCTCTCTCTCTCTCTCTCACATCCATCTGTCTATTCAACTTGCAACCCCTTACTCCGCAAAGACATGATCTTAAAACACCGTATCTATGAAGTTAGGCACAGTCTAACTGCACTTTCCCTGCTGCACCATCAGAGACAGGCGCAGGACATCCGCGTTTCTCATTCGTCTTTCTAAGTTGACTATAATAGTCATTATTATTTGATCTGCAACCATCACAGACCCCTTCTCCCACGCTGTGGTTTTTTAATAGAATTCTTGAACCATGACAGCTTCAGTGCAAACATCACTTTGCCTGTTCACTTCACTTACTCTTCGGCATATAATTTAGGATCTTTGAGGTTTGCCAAGGATATTTCAAAACATATAGATATCAAAAGACTCAATTTATTTCTACACAGATGGTATAGACAGAAGAAATGACTAAGCGTGGAAGAAAAGCCCATCCAGGCATACGATAGAATCTAACTCCAAGTCTTATCGTTTTTGAGAATTCACTTCACTAGGGCGCAGCAGCCTTCCGAATTATGTCATGTAACGGATGAAAAACTTTTCATAACACTTGTCATTTTATGAGAAAACTCGTGTAACCGAACAAACATTGCAAGCACTCGGGAGGATTCTGTATAGTGTCCTATCTCACAAAAAAAAAAAAAAAAANAAAAAAAAAAAAAAAAGCTAGAAGCAATCCAACAAAGTAACGAACTAAGCAAAGAAACAAGAAACTAAATCGAAGGAAGGTGAGTCTATGAAACTTGCCACGCATTTACCAAAACAACATATACATATATATATATATACACTGTTTCCTGATATATTTTATGATTGGGCAGGGAAAAGAAAACAGAATCATGGAAGTTCTGAGTTATTGCGAAGTGGAAGGTAGCAGATTAGATAGAAGGGCCATTAGATGAGAGAGAGAGAAAGAGGCAGACAGAGAGACAGACAGACAGACAGAGAGACAGACAGACAGACACACACACACATACACACACATACACCCACACACACACATTGACAAGCAGACCGTTGGGCCAAGAGCACCGCTAACAGCCAAGATACATGTACATGGACGAAATTTAAATAAAGTTTGGCTCCCAAATTTACTAGTTTAAGTGTTGAGACAGACAGTAAAACTGTTCTCTACTATACAAGAGGTGGGCGAGAGGAGATGTACAACGAACAGCTACTACCTTATCCAGTTTCCTTTCCAGGCCATTCCACGAACATTGTCTTGTCAGTTACTGCTTCAATCAGCTTCAATGAATTCATGCCAAGGTATCTTTACAGATGTTGCTACAGATGCAAGCGTTTAAGTACTCCAAAATTAGAAAACACGACACGCACTACATATGTTTTCAGCCTCAACGACACAGAAAGATCACGAACAACCTGAATAATGTTGAGATATAGGGACCTATCTATCAATTCCATAAATTAAAATAGAAATCGTATCACTTAGAGGATATTTACCTAAATGGCAAATCCAGTTGTTGTTTTTTTTCTGTTATCGCAAGCTTTTGTAGATGTAAATAGGTTGTTGTATCTTTTCGCACAGACTTGCGGCAACGGAGTCCAATTTAGATAACCCCTGCATTCTTGAGTTATTTTCACAGTTACATCCCCTTAGCAGCCCCCTGGTCTTTGACACCTGTTGTTTTTTCTTCTTTTGGCCCTATTAACATTTTGTGTTATTCTAAATATACCACTGTGATTTGGGGAAATTTCTTCCATGGAGGTTAAAGTACTTCTTTTGCCCGATCTTTTAACGGGAAGAAAAAGGGGGGTCAACGCCCAAAATTTTTCACAAATGTCTTTNATACCTTGGCATGAATTCATTGAAGCTGATTGAAGCATTAACTGACTAGACAATGTCCGTGGAATGGCTTGGAAAGGAAACTTGATAAGGTAGTAGCTGTTCGTTGTACATCTCCTCTCGCCCACCTGTTGTATAGTAGAGAACAGTTTTACTGTTTGTCTCAACACTTAAACCAGTAAATTTGGGAGCCGAACTTTATTTAAATTTCGTCCATGTACATGTATATTGGCTGTGACCAGTGCTCTTGGCCCAACGGTCTGCTTGTCTATGTGTGTGTGTAGGCGTGTGTGTATGTGTGTGTGTGGTGTGTGTGTGTGTGTGTGTGTGGTGTGTGTGTGTGTGTGTGTGTGTGTGTGTGTGTGTGTGTCTGTCTGTCTGTCTGTCTGTCTGTCTCTCTGTCTGCCTCTTTCTCTCTCTCTTTCTAATGGCCCTTCTAACTAATCTGCTACCTTTCACTTCTCAATAACTCAGAACTTCCATGATGCTGTTGGCTCTTTTCCCTACCTACTCATAAAACATATCAGGAAACAGGTTCACAGCCTCAATGATACAGAAAGATCACGAATAATGTTGAGATATAGGGACCTAACTACCACTCCCATAAATTAAAGAAGAAATCGTGCCACTTAGAGGATATTTACCTAAATGGCAAATCCAGTTTTGTCTGTTATCGCAAGCTTTTGTAGATGTAGACAGGTTGTAACGCTCTTCGCACAGACTTGCGGCAACGGAGTCCAATTTAGATAACCCCTGCATTCTTGAGTTATTTTCACAGTTACATCCCCTTAGCAGCCCTCTAGTCTTTGACACCTGTTGTTTTTTTCTTCTTTTGGCCCTATTAACATTTTGTGTTATACCAAATATACCACTGTGATTTGGGTAAATTTCTTCCATGGAGGTTTAAGTACTTCTTTTGCCCGATCTTTTAACGGGAAGAAAAAGGGGGGTCAACGCCCAAAATTTTTCACAAATAAACGTCTTTTGAAAAAGATCACCTCAAATTCTGATTATATTTGGTCCCAATTTTCCATTTGGCTGGTTTTGACCGCGTGTGAATACATAGGCCTACACATTTTATTTTTTTTTTATCTAGAAGGCTCAAAATGTTCCTGAAACTTTAAAACTAGATGCTTTATTTAGATCACAGGTCATTTTACACAATTCTAACCCTAACACTGGCTGGCAGGGTCCCAAAAAAAGGGGGATTTTATATATTGGCGGATTAATTCGGTTGTACACAATGAGTGATTTGCCCCTCTAATAGGTGTCACAAACCTTCTCGCGTTTTTTCACAGCTAGTTTTCTTTAGCACCCAGCACTGGCAAAGCTGAGCTTTGTGTGTACCTCCCATACTGAGGCTGTGTTTTGAATGGATGGAGTTTAGCACTGTTAATGTATCGAGTTCCGGACCCACTCATGATCAGTGGTAGTGTTTCATATACTTACTGCTTGCTTGTTATTGTGTGTTTCCCTATCAATTCACTATTGCAGCATTTCGTAGAGCCACCATGAAATCCATCCATCCATTCATCCATCCATCCACCCATCCATCCATCCATCCATCCATCCATCCATCCATCCATCCATCCATCCATTCATCCATCCATCCATTTATCCGTCCATCCATCTATCCATATGTCCGTCCGTCCGATTGTCTGTCCATCCATCTGACCATCCATCCATCCATCCATCCATCCATCCATCCATCCGACATCGATCCATCCATCCATTCATCCATCCATCCAGCCATCCATCCATCCATCACTACTACTTCTGTCATATATTATTTTATGTTAACGTTCCATGCTCTTTTGTGGGAGTGAACTATGGTGTTATCAGGAGCGTCATATTAGAGTGGTCAAAAAAGTTAGGAATGGATTTACGACAGCCAAATTGCATGCTTCGAATCATGCAGTTTCTTGTCTAATAATATGGTCAGAAGTTTAATTCACTGCAATGCATATGGCAGTAACCGTAAGGGATAGTTAGAAAAGAAAAAAAATTAAAAAGTCACCATCTTTACAACTTTTCTTTGAACATGTTCATTCTCCAAACTTCAGGCTGTGACGCCTACGAAACATCAATTGTTACTGCAGCATAGTGGGCGTCATGAGCTGTCAACACACAGTATACGAAGTCAAAGTGATGAATGAGAGGGTGCTTGTGTATGTAATGTGTTTGTGTGTGTATGTGTGTGTGTGTGTGTGTTTGTGTGTCTGTCTATGAGTTTGTATGTGTGTGAATGTGTGCGTGTGTACGTGTTTGTATGTGTATGTATGTGTGTGTATGTGTGCGTGTGTGTGTGTGTGTGTGTGTGTGCGTGCGTGTGTGTGTGCGTGTGTGTATGTGTGTGTATGTGCGTGCGTGCGTGTGTATGTGTGTGCGTGTGTGTTGTGTGCCATGTGTATGTGTGTGTACGAGCAAGTGTATGTGTGTGTGTTTATATGTGTGCGTGTGTGTTAGGTTTTAGCGTCCTCCTTTCAGCTTAGGTATGGCTATATCAAAGAGGTGCTAGCATCCTAAGGAAATAAAAACAAAAATCACCGCCAAAAATGCTCAAAAAACAAACTGCCTTTATAAGGTTTGAATCAGGATGTTTTCGTACCAACAGACAAGCGCTGTGTCACATGGCTACAATGCTAGCTGCAGTCAACAAACTTCAGTAGTGGTGACTCATAGATTCTAACAAAAGTAGCACTGACTAAGCGTATAGACTTTTCACCCATTCCACCCACTATCTGGACCACCATCTTCTAATCTACCACCACCACTCATACCTTCCACCCTCGTCTTTCAGCACTCTCGAAGCAGATCGGCACGAGTCTTAATGGGTCAAATGATCAATGGTTTTTCATCCTTTCAATGCCCAGCTCCCTGTCACCAGATCCGACCGAATGAGCCACTAGTGAGCACTTAACTTTGACGTCTGAAGGTCCTCGTGAGCAATCCACTGTTCTTTATCTGCTCACCAACGGTTATGATCCCTCGTAATTGCCGAGGTCCGTCGATAGATGGCGGCCGGTGAGGTCAAAGGAATCGCTATCGCCCACCGACTTCAGGATTGAGTCCTTGCCACTCCTAGCTCACGTGAGAGGCTCGACATTAATCTAAAACGCCGTTAATAGAGAGGGCCATCAAATGTGATAGATTCAGAGCCAGAACAGGTTCATTCATAAGAGACATATATTACTTCTTGTTCATTTTTGACGACGCAGAATATTACGTGCTACAAAAAAAAAAAAGGAATACGACATGAAATGCTTGTGGTTAACTGTAGGTCTACATAATAACTATCATGGCTATCTATGGACACCATTACATAATGTTTGCTTAAAAAGAGTATTAATTATGTTCGAGTTTATTTAAACTGAATTATGTCCCTTTGCCTTGCTTAGCAAAAAAGTCTCTGGAATCTAAAATTCTCCTTCCTTAGCTCGTTTACTTTTAAGTGTAGAATTCTACAAAGTCTATCATAATTTGCGAGGCCTTTCCCACGAAAGATAAAGTACTTTCTTCCCATATACGTTTTCACAAAGTGCTTTTAAAGACGGAATCTTCTGACTTGTTTCACTGTCTTTTAAGTCTTACTTTTCAAAGACTTTATTTTTTTTTTAAAGTAAGGCTTGAATTCTGGCGAAAAAAAGTTTTTATTGGAAGCTTTTGTTAGATCAAGTCTTAGTGTTTATTTAACATATCTTTAACCAATGACACTGGCTGTTACTATCCCATATTGTTAAGTTTTATTAAAATATTTTTTAATATAGTATGTTTTATTATTAGTAAACACCAGCCATGTTAGTTTTGGTGGTCCTGTAACGTCACTCCAGACTCCAGACTATCCCAAACTTCCACTAACAAAAAAAAAAGAAGAAATTTGGCAGGACGTGAGCAAACCCTATCTTCGAACTTAATCGAAACTTTTTTTTTTTTTCACGAAAACTAGATCCTCTGCAAAACAAAAAAAAAAATAAACAACAACAACTGCAGTATTTAAATGAGCGTGGGCACTGTTAATTTCTTGCTATAACTTAACGTATTGCGCACTTAAATTTCGCAAGAGGCAGACTAGTTCGACCTATCCCAGCAATTTCAGGAGCCCGAGAGAATGACGATCAAGCAGTTGTTAAGTAAAGAATTGAAAATGTTTGACATTACTGGATAATAACAGTAATTTAACACTGTTCTCATTTTCGCAGCGATTACCACGTGGCAAACCAAATAAACTGGTTTTAATTACATTACTGAATAAACATAAAAACTTTACATTACATAGCAATCTTAATGCATATAGACTTAATGCCTATAAGTACATTATTTTCATGTTTCGAAGTATCTCTTTGCAGTTAAAGTATTATTCCATCTGCGTTATTGTTTTTGAAGAAGCTTTGGAATATTATTAAAGTGCACTAACAAATACATCTTTGCCAACAGTCGACGCCCACGAATTTAAGCAAAAGTCAGCAAATTTAAAAACAAGTTTCTCGTTTCTTTTGTTGTTGTTGTTGTTGTTGTTGTTGTTGTTGTTGTTGTTGTTGTTCCTGCTGTTCATATTGGCGTTTGAAAGCTTTACAGACGAAATTTCACTTAGCGTCGACCGGAGTATCACAAATTGGCCTCAATAACGTTCTAAGCTAATGGTTGTTGTCATGAAATCCCTGTGGACGCTTTCTGCTCTCAAAAACGTCTGCAATTCCATCTTGAAAATTAAACAGTGTGGCAAAACAGAAGTTGCCTACATAGAAGTACAGCTTTTATTAATTAATATCAACATTGTCAGTAATGAAATTATCTTAACTAAGTAATAAATGAAACGCAGAAACTGTGGTTTACTGACCGGATTTGTTTGTGTATCTTTGTTTTGTCCGGTATACAAATCCACATTGTTTTCCGTGCAATTCCCAAATGAATACATTATTTTGACCACACATGTATCTCTCTCATCTCTGTTCAAATTTCCTCGTGGGGAAAACTTTATTTCAAAGACACACCTACGTGTGGGCAAACTAAAGTGCAATTATACCAGCACGTGACGGAGCTACAGACACGTTAACGATTGAGAAATTAGTCCATACTATATAGTGTAAACACAGTCTTATGTGGCTGAGAATCTAAATTCACAAGTATTGCAACTTCCTGTCGAGCATAATTGAAACTATTACTCATTTACGTCATCTGAGAAGAATTGTAATTTTCATCGACGCACCTGTGTTTATTGTGTAATATAGATAAAAATTATTATGATAAATGATTTATCATTACTTTTCAGATCCGTATGAAAGGGAAACACAATTATGAACATTATTAGATATACGTTAACAGACATGTTTGTCTTAAACAGAGAGCATGGATTTGCAGATTTAGAGAAAATGTTTTTACAAAGGAAATGATTTTTTTTGTTTGTTTAAGCAATAAAAGCAAGGTCCCCTTTATTCCCTAGGTCCTAATCTGCATAACAAGGGCGACGTATTTAACCCCTATGGTCTCTTTCCTTCCATTTTATCGTCTACTCTTATTACCACCACCATTTTATGAACTACTACCACTACTAGTAATGCTAGTAATATGTCTACTACTATCATCACCCCTACAGTGATAACCACTAGCCCTCCTCCTTTTTTCATCTACTCCTATTACTATTACTACTACCTCTATGACAACAACAACAACAACAATAACAACATTTACCACTATTACTACTACTACTACTACTTTTACTATTACTACTACTACTACTACTACTACTACTACTACTACTATTACTACCAAACTATAACTACTGCCGCTGCTATTCTACAACTGCTACCTCCTCCTCCTCTTCCTCATCATCCTCCTCTTACTACTACTACTACTGCTACAATATTGCTGTTGCTACTACTTCTACTTCTCCTCCTCAGAATATTGTTACCACTACTGATTATTGCTATTGCCGCTGCAATCACTGTAGTTATGATGACTCTATAAATTACCATACCATCAGCATTTCTCCTATTGCTACCACTACTATATCTTCGGCATTAGTTGTGTTACATACTTGTTACTAATGAACTCCCATTCTTGATGCTAGCTACTATTACTACTAGTCTGCTTCTTTACGGAATAAAGACTGCACACTTCAAAAGATTTTATACAGTTTCTGTCGACTTCGATTTGCGTGATGGCATTACTTATTTTTTTCTTTATATATTTAGAAAGACTTTAGATCTTAAAACCATAATATTATGTAGTCATCCGTCGTTGTTTTGAACTAGCGGAAACAAAATTTTGCACCCCATGATCAGAGATGACGGGTCGAAGGTCAGGTCACGCTTAGTTATCTGCCCGACATCCTGGTGTTCAAGCATGGCAGCCCTATTCGAAGAATGGATCCTGTTGCTGGTATGAATGAATTGGGAGCACCCTGATTCAGAGCATATGAAGTCACTTTGATGCGCTGAATCAGGGTGTATCCAATGAATTAGCATGTTCACTGCCATGTGCAATCTCATGTCGCGTGACCAGAAAAACGAACGCAGTACATCAGTTCGATACCGTGCCCCCTTTCTTGTTCTAACCTATCTTCTTTTGGTTTTTCCTTGTTTAACTTTACTCACCATACATGCATTGGCTATTATATCTCTCGTGCTTGCCACAAGAAAAACAAAATCATACCTCTCCCAACGGAGTACCACCATCTCATGTTTGTCCCTTTTGCGAAGGTGCTAAAATCTTTCTTTCATGTAAGAAAGTGGCCAGTTCGAATACTGTAAAGATGTTATAGTATTCGATATTCAGAGATATCCGGACTCGAATTCTGTTCATGCAGACAAGACTAATGTTGTTCTATATTTTCTGAAAGAATAACGAAATCACTGGAAATAGAAACAGATATAATATTTTAATTTGCAACGTTGCAAAATGTCATGTCCTGTAATGAATTGTAGTTAATCAAAATTGTGTGTGGTGGGATAGTACTTGGGGCACATGTCAATAATGATATTGAGAAGTAATTGCGACCGACCGAGCCATAAAAGCGGATAAAGATAATGCCCATCGTCGCTGTGCTTATAAGATGATTTATATTATGTTAGGCAAAAAGCCATTTTAATGATAATAACAACAAAAATAATAATAACAATAATGAGGTTTATAAGTCATATTATGTCCAATCTTTTCCCCGCGCATGCGACTTCAGATTATTATCATTATTATTACCCGAGCAGGCCTGATCGTTCCAAAATTTTCTCAGCTCCCTGGAGAGCATACATTGCCGTTGTCATGACTAGCATTCTGACAATATCTTCCACTTCCCATAGCCAGGTATCCATTTTACATAGGGTGGACTGACGAAAAATCTGAATAAAATGCTCTCCCACCACTTCCAACATGACCGTGGTCGGGAATCGAACCCACGCCTTTTGATCTTTAGTCTATAGCTTGCTTCATTCGGCCACATTGCTCCATATTTTGAATGAGATTTCCATGTTGTTAATGAAATCAAGGCCTAAGTTGACATGCTATCCCTTAAAAAAATGTCTTCCCTGTGTTTTTTAAGAAGTGTGGCAAAAAATCACTTCAGCCATTTTCGAAGCATAGTGGCACTATAGGTTATATACGAAGAATGTGTAATTTATGTTTCGAAAGGTTGAGGAAATATAAGTCAGAAATTTGAGCCAAAATGGGCGCCCTCTGGCAAGGAATTGTAGAAGTTGAAGGAGGAGGTGAAGGGAAAGAGACGAGCAGGAAGTGAGTGTGATTTGAGAGAACGAGTGATTAGTGAGTATCAGTTAGATGAGAAAGCGATAAATGAGTGGCAATAGTGTGCATGAGAACATGTATGTGTCTTTGCAGTGGATTGTTCTCATGTAATATTGTTTTGTACTGTATGATGTTGGCCTATGGCCTAATAAAACCTTTGAACTATAATGCCTTCTTTTTGCAGGAAAAGAATCGTTTTCCACAAATTAAGTCATATCATGCAGTTTCTTGCATCATTTTGTTCAAACTTCAGAAATAAACTGTTGTGGAACCTTCAGTGATCATGTGGGGTAATTAAAGCCGCCTCCAAAGTCTGGACATTGTTTACCTCAATCTTAAAGCTAGACGTACATGTTTACGGATGTCTGCTTCGCTTCCTCTTCTTCACGAGAGACACTACTGTAAAGAGTGTTCACGAACAGTTTACGAACTGGTCATGTTTTGTTTGTTTGTTTGCTTGGCTTCAGATGAAAGACAATTGTAAACAATGGCCCCTAAAATAAAATAAAATCCCGATGGCTTTATAAGAGTACACATTTTAGAAATTTAAGAAACCTTCCGAGTTTGATCGCTACACATTTCTAATTTTCCTAATAAAAGATGGAAGACCGGAAGTGACATCATAACTACCGTATTTAAAGTGTTGAAACATGCGTACTGTCAGAGCATGTTCAACACAGTGTATACGGAGTCTCTCTAATGCATTGTAAAGACACTAATATTGACGCCAGGCAATGTTCTTACTTTGTTTAATGATCACCTAACACAGGAGAGTTGGAATCTCATTCTCAGGCAGTGACACCACTATCACGTCTTGCCTCTTTGTTACAGATAGGAGAACGCTTACAAAACCGAAAGTGAAACCTGCGTCCACTCATATAAAATTAATTGTTTATAAGGCTTGGTCTTGCTCATGTTGCTTGTCAGCTGACTCACAACTCACGTGTCTGAAAAGCACAACAAATTTGCTTGCAAAGAGACAATGCATTATCGTCAATTACCACTCTTGGCTTTGGTAAAGTGATTGCCTTACAGAAACTGTGGACCTAGTAAACCCGGAAGAAAGTGAGGTATTTCACAGGGGTTGTGACGTAGAAAGCAAATTGTAGCATTTACCGTTAAACGTCATGAACAAGACAGAACAAACACAGGATGTTTTGGATGGTAATATGAACTCATATAATATGATATTTTAGCAAAAGTAGTATCATTAATATATTACCTAGAATTCAGCGATGTTATTTCATGCCGGAAATCAGAGGATAATGCGTCATTGTTCACAACCACGTTAAACAAATTAATTATAAAATGTTCGTCATTTTCAAAACACTTATATAAATTCCCCATGATTTTGAAGAGGAGATTTAATTTGTGGCTTCCCCACGATGAAAACGATGCAATAAAGCGTCGTAGCTTCAGGATATATGCTACTGGCAGTACTCCCATTTGGCAATCACGAGAGATAACGTCATCTCAGCTCTAAGCCCACCTGGCAAAATCCGGGGACATTCTCATTGTGTGTCTTGGCTAAAAACAGGGTGAGGATTAGGGACGAGATTAGGTTACATAGGCCCAAATCTTGTTGCTATATGTTATTTTTTTTACTGTCGACTGTCGTCACTCCAGGCCTAATTTTCGTTGGCTATTTCCACTCACCAGTAATGAGGATAAGCATCTGATCTAAAAAAAAAAAAATACATGACTGGTAATAGCTCCTGACATATACATTTTTTAGCTGTGTCTATTAGTTTGACCCACCCGTTATCAAAGCCAGTTTAGGGCCTCAAGCTATTTCAAGAAAACAGGAGGTTAGCTCATTAGCAGCTCCTATCACAAGTTTAACAAATATATTTGTAGATAAGCCCAGACCATTTCTGGTATATAGGCATACAATTGTTTTTAACAAATGACGGGACAGATGACAAAGTAATAGTTAAGAAGCACACTGATAAAGCATTATATAGTGTTCACTTAGTATCCTCATTTACTCAGAGGCAAAAGAAACGCGAAACATTAATAACGAAAAGAGTGCACTAAAATTAACAACGGTTTATCATAGTTTGTAAGTGAAATTTAATTTTTCAAATTTCAACACTCGAAAGCGTGTCAGTGGATGAATGTTTCAGTAATTGTTTTACGTCACTGGATTGAGTCTATGACTTTGACCTTGGAGCATAAAGTCAATACCGCGTGTGACCTCCGTTGGCTGCAATGACAGCTCTGCATCTTCGTGTCATAGAGCTGACTAGAGTGTTGATTTGTCCATTTGGGATCTGCGCCCACACATGGCCAATGGCTGCAGCCAGTTGAGGAGCTGTGCGTGGCCTGGTCTCAGCTGGTTGAGCTCTCTCTGGATAGCATCCCAAACGTGTTCGATGGGGTTGAGGTCAGGCGAACGGGACGGATGAGGCAAAAGATTGATGTTGTTCTGCCCCAGAGACTGTTGTGTTGCACGGGCAGTGTGAGGTCTCGCATTGTCTTGCCGAAAAAGAAAGTTTTGATGCCTCTGGAAAAAGGGCACCACATGAGGCTGAAGAACTTGGGCGATGTATCGCTGAGCTGTGACCCCATTTCCTTGTCCACGACCCAGATTCTGGAAGACGATTGCTCCCCAAATCATGACGCTTGCACCTCCCCAAGGGTCTCTCTCTAAGACGTTGGCATTGGCGTAGCGCATCAGGTCTCTGCGCCACACACGGATGCGTCCATTTGCAGGGTCAACGCAGAATCTGCTCTCGTCTGTGAACAGCACTCGTCTCCACTGTCTATTCCTCCAGTTGACGTGCGCCTGAGCCCACTGAAGGCGGTCACGGCGATGCCGAGGGGTCAGAACTGGTCTACGACATGGCCTCCTGCACTGGAGGCCCGCAGCTTGCGATCTCCGCCTCACGGTTCTGCTACTCAGTGCTCGTCCAGTTCTTCCGATGGTGTTCCGGGCGGTCTCAGCGGCTGTCTGGAACGGATCTACCCGGTTCTGGCGCACGATGAGGCGGTCCTGGGCAGCAGTTGTCGCCCTTGGTCTACCACTTCTGGGGAGATCCCTGGTGGCGTTGGTGGCTCGAAACCGGTTCTGCAGTCTGTAGATGGTGGACACGTGGACGCCTAGAGCAGTTGCCACACGATCAACTGAGTCACCAGCCTGCAGCCGTCCAATGGCCCTCTCACGGTTTTCCGGTAAAAGTCTTGGCATCTTGATACTGCTTTCTGTTTCAACTGAATCTTACATTTCGAGGCTTCGAATTTATAGGCCACGCCTACGTGACCTCATGAGCACAAACTCAGAAATCGAACGATGTTACAAGTGAGTACCCGTGGGCTGTTTTCATTGTTTNAGGATATGCATCTGATCTAAAAAAAAAAATATACTGTTAATAGCTCCTGACTAATACATTTTTTAGCTGTGTCTATTCGTTATACCCACCCCTTATCAAAGCCAGTTGAGGCCTCAGGCTATTTCAAGAAAACAGGAGGTTAGCTCATTAGCAGCTCCTATCACAAGGTTAACAAGTTTATTTGTAAATAAGCCCAGACCATTTCTGATATAAAGGCATACAACTGTTTTTAACAAATGACGGGACAGATGACAAAGTAATAGTTAAGAAGCACACTGATAAATCATATATAATGTCCATTTAGTATCCTCATTTATATTTATCTAGTATTTTCTTAGTATATTATTATATGGCAAGTGACTTAATACTTTGTACTGATTGGTTATTGAAGGGTAATTTAGCTTTGAACATATTAGGTCTTGTAATTACTTTTTTGTTGACGTACTTCTTCCTTTCCAGATTAAATTTTGGATATTCGAATATGGCGTGAAATTTATCCCCAACAGCAGAGTTATTATTACAAAGAGTGCATTTAATTTTACGCTCATTTATAGGTTTCAAACCTGTGATCCGAAATAGTGCTGCTTTAATTTAACATAAATTGGCTAGGGAAGTGACAAATGCATTAGAATAGGCCACAGACAAGGTCAGTGAGCCAATGAGAGGGAGAAAAATGATGTGATAAATAGATCACCCTTATTTCGGAAGTCCAGTTCAGGTGATTTCAAAATTAATGAGCTTGTGTATAAATTAGGGACGAGAAGGAGTACTGTATCTACCTATCATACAAAAGATCTCTTCTCCCAGCAATTTGTCAGTATTTTTTTTTTAACATAGCACTTATAATCTGAGTTTCGGACATCCCAGACGGTGGAAGATAGAAAGATAGAGCATGAATCTGAATATGATGTGACGGTTAAACAAAAAAAAAGGATTGAGAGAGAGAGAAAGAGAGAGAGAGAGAGAGAGAGAGAGAGAGAGAGAGAGAGAAAAAGAGAGAGAGAGAGAGAGAGAGAGAGAGAGAGCGCATGCATCACCTAGGGCTCTTTTTCTCTCTAATTTGCTTCGCATATGGAACATGGCATATTTGTAGGGACCAGGTTCTCAAATCATCCAGTTATCTGTCTGAGTAACTAAATTCACTAAAATTACATCACAAATTTTTTTTTCTGCTGAAAACAACCTTTTGACACAAAATCTCTGTTGAAAACAAATGATAACATTTTTATATTTCGCAATATCCTCCTTGCATTTTGTTTTCTTAATCTTAGAGCACATAGGCTTATGCCTAAAGACACCTATTATAGCTTTCAGTAACCGATACAAAATAATTCATCAGTAGTTGCCTTTAGCCTTATGCCTATGGCCTATCTAGACATCAGGTAAATGTAAGATTTAGTAGTAGCCATTAAGTATCAAATTTGACGAATTTGGAATCTCCAACTTATTTGTGCGATACAAGCGGAAGTAAGTATGTCTCCGGAAAGAGAAAATCATGATCGGCAAGAAGCATCTACAGTTCAGATCTAGTACAGAAAGTGATATTCGAGACTCGTAATGTGTTTGCTATTTGATATTTCGGAAGAATTGGAACTAGGAATCAAAGTGACGGCATTCCAGTACATAAATATACTCTAGGCTAGACGATTCTTAATCAGTCAACTCTAATGAAACTCACTTCTCTGTTAAAGCAAAATTTAGTGTGACTGCATCTGATTCAGCCAATCATAGCCAATGTAACATGTCATTTCAGCCAATCATTTTCTTCTGAGAATGGAAACGTGGAAGGTGGAAATAATGATTGCTAGAGTTTTGGTTTGTGATGCCGGAATGACCCTGCATACATAATAAATAAGAGCGGTCTGTTCTTGAAATCGAGGATTTCGGATTCGAATCTTTCAGGAATCTTCCGATTGTTCCTGACAAAGACAGAGGCGGAAACAAAAGGTGTGACTTTACCCTGGCCCCCGTCCCTGAGGGGTGTGAGACAGGGAGGCGGAAATAAGACTGTCATGTACGTATCACGATTACCTCCCTTGAGACAATCACGCGTGTCTAGACTTCATCAAATTAGATGCGTTCTGTCGTGTACTTATAGTAAGAAAGCTCGGTGGATAAGGCATTATGATATATAGACCACCTTCGCGTTGTTGTTGTTGTTGTTGTTGTTGCTGTTGCTGGTGCTGTAGTTCGTGATTATGTTGGTATGATTGTTACTGTTGCTGTGGTGGTGGGTAATGGTGATAGTAGTGGTGGTCATTGTTTCTTCTCTCTCTCTTCTTCTTTCGTCTTTTTTCCCCTTCCTTCTTATCACTGAGCTGTTTGGTTGGTCTGCTGATAGACTGACTTTCTGAGTGAATGAAAGGATATACAGATAGACAGACAGATGGATGGATGGATGGATGGATGGATGGATGGATGGAAGGATGGATGGATGGATGGATGCATGGATGGATGGATGGATGGATGGATGAAAACAATAGAGAACACATTAATGCATTTGTAGACTGTTGTAGACTCACCAGCATACAAACACAGACATCTAATAATCTAGGCCGGTGCCAGCAGGTTTGAATACAGACAGGCGAGTAGATAGGTGGTAAAGCGCTTTCAACATTCAGCACTGCGTTTCCAAACTTTGCTAGCCCTACATACAAGTGGCCAGTGGGGCTGTTTTCTTCGCATTTTGCCCAGAATGCGATTAACCCTTTAAGACCCAAGAACGAACATACTGGTAGAAAATATATTTCTCTGGATGTTGAGTATGAACTGACTGCACATGGCTTTATTGAATGAAGGATATGAGATAAAATTAAATGTGCAACTTTTAAGTACAATCACCATTATGTCGTCACTAAAGCCATAATATTTGGTACGCTGGTTCTCTAAGGAATCCCGTATTATTATAACCAAAGACATTCTCCAAATTTACATGCCAAAATATGGAACAATGGGTCCTAGAGGGTTAACACTCGATGTATATTATATCTAATAAAACTGCACGTGAACTATAATTATTATGTAAAGCTTGGACGCATCAGAAGGTCTCGCAGAAGCAGCGAACCAAATCAAGATCATGGGTCGCCACAAAAGGAAAAGTAAGTGTAATTATATAATAACAAAGTATTTTAAGCGTTAAACACAATTCATTTTCCAATGACAACGGAGTAGATAAAACGTTTGTTTCTTATATGTGAGCTTTTCGGGAAGATGACTTCCCTGGAAAATAAATACTTGCCTTTCTACCATAGCCTATTTACACAACACGGCCTTAACGACTACAGCGACCAAATGCTTAATATATTTTTTTTATATACAAAACATTCCACCTTCTCCAGATGACTTGTGAGTGTTTTTGAACACAGCCATGGTATCTTAATCTACTAACATTCATTGTTTGCTTCGATCAATATTCGGTATGTCTAAATTTAAATATCGGGCTTATTCTTAGAGCGGGTGGGAAGTGTTCCATTAAGGGATATTTGGATGTCAATATTGTCGGTGCTAATCAGGGCTTAATTAGCAGATCGACCGTTTGTGGTGGCGATAGCATATGTCACTAATTGCGCGAGTCACGGATTTGGATTTTGTGGGGAATTCCATGTTCTTGTATGATGCTCCACCCCCACTGTTGTACTGCGGTGTGCGGTACGAGGTGCAGCAGAGAGGCACACAGCAATACAACATTGGAGGTGCAGTACAGAAATACACAACATTACAATACTGGAGGTGGAGCAGTAATACAACAATGGAGGTGGAGCAATAATACAACAGTGGAGATGCAGAGAGGCACACAGGAATGCAGCAATAGAAGTGAACTAAAGAGGCACACAGCAATACAATATTAAGGTGGAGCATATATGCACACACCAATGCAGCAATAGAAGTGAACTAAAGAGGCACACAGCAATACAATATTAAGGCGGAGCATATAGGCACACACCAATGCAGCAATAGAAGTGAACTAAAGAGGCACACAGCAATACAATATTAAGGTGGAGCATAGACTATAGGCACACACCAATGCAGCAATAGAAGTGAACTAGAGAGGCACACACTAATGCAGCAATAGAAGTGAACTAGAGAGGCACACAGCAATGCAGCAACGGAATTGACCTAGAGAGGCACACAGCAATGCAGNCACACACACACACACACACACACACACACACACACACACACACACACACACACAGAGAGTTTAGACTGCCTTTTGATCGCTGTCAATACTTTTTTAATCCCCATAGCATATGTTTCTCTATCTTTTATGCATTCTTTGTTTAAGTGTTTCTTTTTCCCACATGCACTGTTCTTGCTTAAATGTTCCTGGTTTCTTAAATGTGTTGTTGTTTTGTTTTCATCCTCAAGAACAGAATCAGATTAATATTGATTACTGCACTTAAGTCAGTTACAGTTATTTGTAAGTGCATGGAACACTGGAGAATGCTTATTCTTGGAGTAGACATGAGATGAATTTTTATAATACTTTTTTGAAAAGCATTCAAGTCAAAAGCAGCTTGAACCTAGGAAAAGTTGCACAGCATCTTGAATAAAGGACGGTGGTTAGACTGGAAAAAGAGGTTAAATATTTTCTATATATTAGAGCATGGTATTTGGTCAAGTACACCCCTGATCATCACAAAGATAAATATCATGTAATGGGATGAAGAGAGCAGATGCAAACAGTTTTAGGCGCCACTCTCCAGTCAGCATTTGCTTTGCGTTTTTTGGTCTCAAATCCAAATGAATCAAGAACGGTGTGAGAATAAAGACTAGGCAGTGCGGACTTGCTAACTTGTACATTTGTAAAATTGCTTTGTAAATACTTATCTTTGCATCTGGTCTCTTCAACCCATACTTTAAAGTTATCATTTCAGCAGAATGAGCTCAGCATTTTAAAACTTTTACTTATCTTGAATTTCATCCACTGGTACAAGTCCGGCTATCTGATGGTTCTTTTTTGCTAGCTTTTGGGATGATCAGTAGGTTAAAAGTACCTGACTTTCCAACCATGTTGGGTGACGCTGCAAAGAGAAAGTTGATTTGAAAACCTATAAAGGTCTGATTGTCTGTAGCTGCACATAACCAGTGGCGGTTCTCCTTGTATGTATTTATTGACTTGTTGGAGTTTCTTCCTTTGTCTTCATGTATGTGACATTGTTCTGTGCAGGAGTTCAGCCCCCACTGGTAGATGTTGTAGTTATGAAAGAAGTCCCTATCAGGGTCGAACCTTCGTGGTCGGCATGGCTTGATTATGACTGCTAGACTCATAAACTTCAAGGATAATCAGATCTGCAGAAGCTTCTTCCAGGAAATTTGGGAGAGGGACATGATGAACTTGTCATCAGATTAACAGGCTAACTCTATTGTAGTGCCACATTATGCAAGTTTTGATGGCTTTCTGCCTTTGAGTTAAGTGCATTGTGTTTATGTCCAATCCATTAAGTCATAGATTCTGCTTAATCAGAACTTTTTCCGATAACAGATTACAGGTTTCCTCTGTAAAGCCATTGGATAATCTCAGCTTCTCTTACTTGCACAATGTGTTTCTCCCAAGGTGTTGATATTGCAAGGAGTCAAGTATACATGACAGTCATCTCCCTGTATTATTGTATGCTATAGGTCTTTGACACCTATTGTTTTTTCTTCTTTTGGCCCTATTAACATTTTGCGTTTTTCTAAATATACCACTGTGATTTGGGGACATTTCTTCCATGGAGGTTAAAGTACTTCTTTTGCCCGATCTTTTAACGGGAAGAAAAAAGGGGGGTCAATGCCCAAAATTTTTCACAAATGTCTTGTGAAAAAGATCACCTCAAATTCTGATTTGGTCCTCAATTTTTCATTTGGCTGCTTTTGACCGCGTGCGAATACAAAGGCCTACACATTTTATTTTTTTATCTAGAAGGCTCAAGTTGTACCTGAAACTTTAAAATTGGATGCTTTATTTAGATCACAGGTCATTTTACACATTTCTACACCCTAACACTGGCTGGCAGGGCCCCAAAAAAGGGGGATTTTATATATTAGCGGATTAATTGGGTTGTACACTATGAGTGATTTGCCCTTGTAATAGGTGTCACAAACCTATAAATTGTTTAATTAATCCCTACGCTCTCTATGCATTTGTACTCGTATTTGGTAATACAAACTCAGAACTCCTGGGAATTGATCAGCCCATGAATTTTGAGTTTGTGACTTGTTTGACTTCAAGAGTAAAGTTAGTAAAGTTATGGCATAAAGATTTGTTACCAGTTTATTGTGTAGCTCTATCAAGAATCCATATATTGGTTATTGTTGTTTTTTTTTTTCAAATAAAATTCAGTTTTGTTCTGCATTTGGATTGGAGTTCTGTTGCGCAAGTTATTGCGCAAGAAAATTGTAGCCTATATAGACAGGGGGTATTTAAAAATAAATGGGAATGTTTGCACATATACATTCAGCGTAGTGTCTATGGTAAATGAGGGTGGGAAAGGGGACGGGGCGTACCTTCATCGGAGCGATCACTTGGCACTACACTGCCGAGAGTGTTCAGTAGCACTGCAAAACAAGTTTAAAAGGCTATTTTTCAAAAAAAGCCACATGCATTGTCTGTCGCTTTAGGGGCCCGGGATCCTGAAATCTCAGGGCGGGGCGGGGGAGGGAGGGGAGAGAAGCCCTGCAGCAGCCCTCAG
>JAWQUT010001024.1:77047-90207 GCA_033807755.1 Ellobium chinense | reverse complement strand
CATCCATCCATTCATTCATTCATTCATTCATCTACTTCCAGGCTACGATTAGAACGATATGAAACTGATTTCCACAGGACTAGCGTTGTTTGTATGTACAGTAAGAACCAGAGGGATTTATTATTATTATTGTCCCATTGTTGGCTTATGGTACTATGTTGCTAACACCTCAAAATCTGTGAGATATGACATTGAAAGAATATGGAAGTTTCCCTCCATTCTACTTGCTACTTTACGACTTAGACTACATATGACGTCATTACAGCACAGCTGAGACGCAAGAGTTTTATAGAGACGTCGCTGCATAATGACGTCATTATGGGTCATTGTGACGTTAGTGATCCATGGCGTCCCTTGACATGTCACTGTTTTTACATGTCACAAGGTCAGTCATTATTATTACGCTTTGTTCTTGTCATATGGGATTCACAGGCAATAATCTGGTTTTGTTTAAGTCACATTAGGTCTTTGTTCAAACAGGGTCGTGTATATATGGTAAGGAATTATTTTGTCTGCGTTTAATTGAAGGTACGTTAAGGGTACCTACGAAAGTAAGAAAAAAGTTTTTTTAAGGTTATTACAGTAAGGTTGGTTTTAACTTTTTTTTTTCAAATAATTATTTTACTTTCTTTGATTTCTAAGGCTTTGTTTATAGAACTCAAAATCATTGTCTGGAAAGTGATTCCTATCACACTCCTTTATATAAATCGACTGTCTTGCCATTCACTTGAGAGTAGAACCTCCTATCTTGAATTCAAATTACTAGCTTGATCATTCAAGATTCGAGATCAAGAGGTAAATTTAATTGAGAAGTATGTAATTATGTAGAGTAAGTGACTGGAACTTTGCAATGAGACAGCGGGGATTTCGAGATGGTTAGCAACCGCGTAACAAACAGATCAAAAAGACGCTAACGCCCCCATGGGGAGTGAGTAAGGGCGGGCGAGATAAATGTGTTAATATGGAACTTGTGATCACGCTGATCGACGAAAGACAACTGCTACTTCCAAAATGTAGTCTGTCACACCAGATTACGGTTCAGTCCCTTGAATATACAGCAGACCCTGTTGACGCAACCAAGGCTTAACACATTTCTCTCCAGTTTTTTTTTTTTTTTCAAAATTCCGAATTGTTTTGTTTGTTATAAAAAAAAAAGCACTCTGGACATCTCAAAACATTCTGTTCTGATAACATATCCATAGGTCCGATTGATGAGTGTTTTTTTGGTTTTTATTCAGAGTTCTTGATTATACACTGTTCCGATTGTGACAGTGGAAATGAGCAACGCTGACTCGCGAGAAGACAGAAAAGTAAACAGCAAGCAAAATCATGGTTTTAAATGACAGGCTGGTTGAAAAATCAACCACACTCAAAGTTACAGAAGTTCTATGAATGCATTTTCATCTGATAAATGCTGTAATTTGAAACTATCGCTACTCCGCCCGTCCGTCCTTCCTTCCGTCCGTCCGTCCGTCTATCCGTCAGTCCGTCCACTCCCCTGCCCACTTTTCCGCCCGCCATTCCATCTATTCATTCATTCATTCATTCATTCATTCATTCATTCATTCATTCATTCATTCACCCACTTATCATTGTTTTAAAATTATCTTCTGCAGACTAATCTAGCAGTAACCGTGCATCGTTATAATATATTGCATGAGTAGAATATTCTTTCAAGTAACAAAAATGAGAAAAACAGCGTGCGGACAACCTATCGCCGGAGACACAAAGACTTCGATTCAGAAGGCGTCGCTGCACTATGACGTCATTACGGCATATTGTGACGTTTATGATGCGTGACAGCTATGACACGCCTCTGTTTTCACACGTGGAGGTCAGTCTCTGTTTTAATGAAAAGAAGTTCAGGAGCACAATCTTGTTCTATTTATTTTTCATTTCTTCTTAGTTGTTAACAACCTTGTCTAATTACTGGATCATGTACTATATGGATGTAAGAATGCCCAGAATTTAAACCACTTTATTGTCAGTATATTGACATAAAGCTCGTTAAGTTTATTCAAGTCATTCACTGGTCTAGTCATAAAATTTGATCCCCAGAAAATTTCCCCTAAATTACAACTCTTTCGTAACATAGGCTTACGGGTTAGTATCCAAGGCTGCATTTGTTTGGCCCTGCAGTTTGACAAAGTGAGAAGCCACACCCCTTCCTTAGCAAAGGAAGTATCAGCATCTGAGCAAGCCAAGATGGCTGAGCCTATGCGGAAGAGACAAACCAATGTACTGACTTGCGATTAGTGATATTATATCTTCGTCTCATTCATTTGCACATCTACCACCGGTGATTCTTCCCACGTCCTCGTCCGACACAAGGCTGGTGGTAAAACGTTCCATTAACAAATTTGATACCAAAGTTGGCTGCCGCCATGTTGTCGATCTTTTTCCTTCTACTTTTGCCAAAACACGACCCATTTCTAACAAACCTCTAGTGGGTTTGCACCCTTCCTCATTCTGACTGGCGCGTACCCATCAAAAATGTTCCCTTTGCTAAGGACGGCCCATGGAGTGCAAGGACGGCCCCATTCGCGACGCGGCAGGGCGTCAGGGACCAAACAATAATGTAAGCCAGTTAGTCTAGCTAGATGAGTATACTTTGCGACACTTTACCATGGAAAAGATCTACCATGGTGACCCTTCCATTCTGCAATATCAGTATTTATAATTGATGATATATACATTATGTGCAATAATAATTATTGTTCCTACATTTGTATAAATAGAAGGGATAGAGGGAGGACAGGCTTTTCTCTTATAAGTTTATGAATATGACTTATTTTAGAGGAGACTAATTAGATGTGTTATCATTATGTGTTGAGATGTATTTGTTTTTTTATTCATATGGGAAGCGGGAAGGAGGGTAAGAGGATAACGTAAAGAAGTGGATGAGGAGATGTAAACAGAATAATAAAAAGACCTCATGAATTCGAATTCTGGAAGACGTTGTCGACACTTCCGAAATTATTTAGCAGTGGAGTTCATGAATATAGTTTGAGTATGTGGACAAAGGCTAGCAGAACATAAGATTTCAATTGGTAGTGATGTTTTAATTTAATTGAGAACTTTGCGCATCAATGATGCGATATTTTTTCGTACCATTGTAAGCATTACTTTATGTGTTGAATGTCATTAAAGATGCAGTCTATACCGATGCACTTGTGTTAATCTTACGGTGGTAAGAGATCTCATCATTAATACAAAAGGTCTCAAATTTCAGGCTATACCGTGGCAGTGTAGGAGGTGAGACCAAGCCTTTCTCTCTTGCTGTACTCTCTCTATGCCTGAGAGTAAATCTTTTTAGGCATCCACTATTCACCGCTCTGTTAAAATTTGGCCGCTGCCGGTGTACAAGTCTTTTGGGGTTTTTTTACGCGAGGATGTAATTTCGCGAATATCACAAATTGAGCTTGGCTCGCGAAAATAACTTCCCAGTAAATAAAGTTTCATTTTATGACTGAAAAACGGTATGATGACTTCCTACTGCCTTTCGCGGTGGTAAATCGCAGGGAAACATAAATGTGGTCATTCCTAGTTATCAACGCTTATTATTTGGAGATACGGAATATGGCTTCCATTTCTGTCATTTGGCGATTTGAAGTGCAATTTTTTTTTTAAAATCTGGCTATCTTGGTACGAAGTACTTGAGCCGATATATTTTGTTTATCGTCAACTGTCACATGGTTCCTATTATAAAAAATATATAAAAAACTGGGTAAAAGGGCGATCTCACGAAAACTGGATACTCGCGAAAAGCTATTTCTGACTTTCACGAAAATAGAACCTCGCGAAAAACTTTCTTATAAAGTATTCTCATAATCTAGTTGGTTGTTGAGTGTCAATTCTGAATGGCCACTTGGCTTAACTTCGAACACTCCTTTATATATTTTTTATTTCTGCCTTTTTTTTTTTAATCCTGTTTTCCCTGGTTTGTTTTTTTGGGGGGCCAATTAGAATAGCCTGATTTGGCTTTCTTTAGCCCGGAGTGAGTGTCCTATCACGGAACATTTTTTGCTTAAATATAAACAGTATTTCATCTCTTTAGTTAATTTTATAAATAAAATACCTGATGTATAAATTTTGCGTTCCTAAATATTGGGCTTTGTAGTGGATAAAGTTATGCGTTCTTACGGTTCCATAATATGAAACCTTCATAGAACTTATAATTAGAAAAGGTTACTTGTGTCGACGGTTCGAGAGAACCGCGCGAGGCAAAATACTGTAATCTGCCCCTCTCCCACCAGACAATTGCAGTTGCAAATTACTCCAAATGCCTGCATTTTTTTAAGCTTTGCTACAATTTTAAAATCTATGAAACTTTAGACATTTTCTGCACATTTGGTGCAGATTTTACCAATTTTGGCCAAAGAATGCAGTTTTTTCGCCACGATCGCAATACTGTAGGCCTATTGTTCTCTTCCTACAGTTTTCCAAAAACGCGTTAGCAAGCAACGGGACATGTTGATAAATAGTGCAAAGTTGCAACGCTATTTTTGCAAAGTTTGGCGCACAATTCATGATAATTATTTTGAATGCACATGTTGCAAGTTTTGGTGTATATTTAGGGGGTTTGAAATACAATTTTCCAGAGGGACAGTGTTTTACACAAACTTCTTGTAAAATTATTTGAAATGTCACTATGTAGACTAATACTTTAACCTAGATTTTCACTAGTAATATTTGAAAGGGTTATTTCCGCTGAAACCAACATGAAACCCTATGTTACTGTTGCGAATAAAATAATTTCCACTGTATTACTCTTCACTCTTCTAGAGTCTAAACTGAACACATTGGCATTGGTAGAAAATCATCTCAGACGGGAGCGGGTTAAAGGTCCTTGCGACCCAGGAACGAACAAAGATCAGAGTTACTTTCATTAATTACTGTCGAGGAAGAGAGAGAAGGAGACAATTTTAAAACAAAGAAACAAAATAATATATTATATTACATTCATGTCCGTAATTATGAGGGCCCTGTCCGAAGACTGCCAGGGCTCCGCGGTGTCCTAAGGCAACAAGTTTAAAACTACCCCTTCCTGTTCAGTCACTCACTGTTTTTTTTCATCCATCTCTATGTTTTCCATCTTCCTATTTGGGGCCCCTTACGCTCTCCTGGCCCATTCGGTCAATGCCAAAGCAAAAACCTGGGCCGTGTTTACCTTGTATCATAATATAAAGGAAATTGCATGATTTTGTATGGGCTTGCTTCAACGCCTCTGTGAGTGGACAAAGGAAATGAACGATTCACGCTCTTCCTGCTGTGCAGTTCATCGTATTTACAACACTAATAAATTACTAGAACCTCTCTCGATCACTCTGAGTCTTCCATTACTGGGTCCTTTCGCCGATATCAGATACCCTCGCCGACACGCCTGAACACAGAGGGAGGAAGGGGAGAGAGAGAAAGAGTGAGAGATAGAGAGAAAGAGAGAGAAAACATTTTCAGATCTTGAGCTCTGGCCACCCAGAAACCCGCTCTCTCCCTTCCCCTCAGGCCCTTCTTCCAATCTACAAACCCCTGCCTAAGTTAATGCTGCTCTTCACATCACCAAAAGACACAGGGTCAACACTGTCTGGCACTATCTGTAGCGCGTATTCTCTATTACCTCATCTCCGCCATCTCTCGCTAAATCGTTATCCGCAACCCGGGCAATAAGAAACACATTAACACGTGGTCGGACGATTAGTCCTTCCTTTAGGAGTTATCTCCCCCTGTCAGCATGGCCGACCTATTGAAACGCGGCCTAAACGAGGTAGTAAAGAAGTCGCGACCAATCAACGATGGGCGCTGATAAAGGTAGGAGGCGGGGCGTGAACATAATGGTGCAAGAAAGGCGGGGCTCGAGCCTCTATGGACACAGACCGGCCAGGTGAATGTTTGTATTGTTTAGCGGAAGAATACTACCGGGGGCGTGGCCACTTCCCCGACATGACCACGCGCCCATAAATCACCGGGCACTTCGTTGTTTGTTGTGATCTTTATCTGTTATCGATCGGCCGGATTAGGAAAGCCGTGATAGGTTCATCCTAGCGTCGAACGAATCAAAGGCTGCCTAGAAACGGGACCCCCAAAGATCAGGTCTGCCCTTGTACCACGCTTGCACCAACGAGGGGTTGTCGTCCCCCCTATTTTATCATCCTCACACCGGGGGTGTTGTCTTTCGTTTTACAGTTTTATAGGCAGTTTTACAATGCGGCCGTTTTGTCGGCGATGCATACCTTGACAGCTCTGTCCGGTCTTCAGTTTCTAATTTCGAAAATCATATCAGAAACATTCGAATTTCATTTTCAATTCTACACAACGGATTATTATATCAAAATGTGGTGATTATTGAAAAGTTATTTTTCGGACAAATTTCGGAGTTTTTACAGGAATACTACCAACCTGAGGACGGTTCTCCTAAGGCACCAAGTTCGCCGAGCAGGAAGCAAGATTTAGGGTAGGTTGTAAACGAAGGTTTTATATAGAATTATTAGTGGTTTTACGATAAATCTAGAGCGACTACAAGTAGTAGTGTTGTTACAACCCGATTTAGTGTGATTAGCTTTAAAACTTTGTCTACCTTAAACATATATCATTTGAATTTTATGAAGTTTCTCAGCATTTACTGGTTAATTTTATGGATTGTCTTTAATCAAGGTAGTGAATATATACATTACATCAGTTGCATCAGCAGCGGTCGTTAGAGAGAATTTATTTATTTATTGCTTATTTACCTAAGCTATTTATTTATTTCTATCACAGATTTATTTCACATATTTATTCAGAATGTCGTTTAATAAAACTGCTCTCCTTTAAAGTTAACAAGTGACAGTTCATCTATAGCCTACCTTGAACAGATATCATTTGAAATTTATGAAGTTCCCAGCATTTACTAGACTAATTAATTTTATGGATTGTCTTTAATTAAGTGGTTAATATACTTTACTGGGGTACCGACTAGACTAATTAATTGTATTAATTGTCTGGATACAGCTGGTGACGGTTGTGAGAGACCATGTATTTATTATTTATCTAGGCTATCCATTTTTTTTTATCGCGGATTCATTTAAAATGTTTATTCTGAATGTCGCTTAGTAAGACTGCGCACCTAAGTTGAGCAAATGATAGTATAGAAAATTTTGGGAAAACAATTGAATTGTTGTTAAAACATTGTTTTATTTGTATCAGACACGATCAGTTATATATTCTGTTTGTAAGTCAATTACGTGTACAGTCGAATCTAGCTATTAGGTATTCAGTTAATAAGTTCATCTTGTTATAAAGTGTAAATTTCACATACACGGATTCATTATTTTTCTGTCGCATCATCAATCAGGTGGACCTCGATATTGCGTATCATAGTCTACTTCGTACCGAGATATCACAGCGCTTAATCATTATCCTCGTACATAGATCTACGTGTTGAAAAATGAATTGTTCTTGCCAGAGAAATATTTTGCATGGTTTTCTCTATCCTGTGAATACATGGTAACAGTGTCGCCATGTAGAAAATGAATTTTCAGATTCCCATATGTTGAGAAAATATGGGAATTCTGAAAAACGAAATGGCGTATAATTTTTCAATATCATCGGTCTGGTATTCAGAATATTAAGCTTCAAGCTACTGTTTTGCTCACTAAAGTCATCTTTTTCAATACTTATAATTCATCATTTATCGTCTCTTTGTTGTTATAAGATCTATTTCTGTTGATGTTATCTAATTAAATATTTATTGTCAACTTTGATTATTATTATTTTTTTTTTTTTACAGATACTGGGCTTCAATTGCTTTGCTGTTGCTGCTGCTGTGGCTGTGGCTGTGGCTGTGGCTGTGGCTATAAACGAATATACAACTGACATTTTAGTCGGACAAGACTTGAGTCTCCAAATTTAGCACTAAACTACACGATCGAGACCTCCATCCTTCTAAGTGCCTACCTCCACGCAATGCCAGAAATGGCGACTGTCTGCCAAGAAACGACGGGCACACCCCCTAGCATGTTCGGGCCCCGGGGCCCCCAGGGGTCAGGGCCCCCTCACAGTTATTACAACCACTGTGGCGGCTACTCCACACCCGCAGCACATAGCCAGTACGGGCCGGATGGTTATGGCCCTTTTCAGGTAACTCAATGGTGATGATGATGATGGTGATGATGATGATGATGATGATGATGTGATGATGATAATGATAATAATGGAATTCCATAAGTCTCTCATCCATGCATTGACCTGCTGCTCTGTCATACATCTACCAGATAGACTGGATCACTCATTTTCTCAGCCCTGTGGATAATGCAAATGCAATTATACAGGCGCTGATCACTAGCAGTTGGATAATAGCTTACTAGCTTGGTCAAGGAATGGGCAGATCAGACTTTTTTTCATCAAACAGATCGCGCATTGAAAATTTTGTCAGTTCCACCGTTTTGATATTTTGGACATTGAGTGTCCCCTCAAAAAAATCTATTTCGCGGACCAAAGTTGCCTTTGTGTACATCTTGTATGGTATCGGTCATGGTACTCCCCCCGATATCGTCACTCCCATTCCACGTTTGCCCACGTCAATTTCTGAGTTCTGAGAAATTTTACCGTTTTAACTCGTTGCATAAAGCAAAACAATGAGGCAGATGTGGTTTAGCTTATAAATGGGATATAATAACGAGTCCAAATTCTATATTTGTTTCAACAAGCAAATGAAGATAAATGGAAGATCATAGAAATATAAACAACTCAACTCATTTTAAAAAAAATATTTTAAAAACTCAGGCGAAATGTGGAATAAGCGTGATGATATGTCTATTTTTGGGAACTGATGTTCTGTCTTCTAAGCCGACAGAATTACGATTAATTTTACCATCAGTTTCCTTTTTGTCTCTAAGGATTGGTGCTTCTGTAGATATTCTTTTTAGTGATTATTATGAAATGAACTCCCATTGTCACTATGACATCTTTGACTTCTTCCATTTTTAGGCGTCCCCTCCGGAGCAGGCATCCCACCTCCAACACCATGTCCATCATCAGCAGCAGCAACCTCACCACCAACAAGCCTGGGGTTACGGCATGGGCGTTGGCATGATGGGCAACGGGCGCGCCGGGCACGGGCCACTGCCAGAGGAGTGGGGCCCTCAGGGGTACTTAGTACCTGGAAGCAGTACACCGACACAGGTAATATAAGAGAAGCTATGTGGACGAACTTATATGTGGACGAACTTGTATGTGGACGAACTTGGAGTGAAACTCTCGTATACGTCATAATAACATATTTTACTCGGTCCCGAGCATGGTTGTGCAAATTCATCAAGTAAGTCAGTTCAGATCAAGTTCAGTTTACCATGGCAAACCTATGCCCTAAGATCAAGCTTAGTTCAGGTTTTCATATCAGATTAGCTCCTCTTGGAGCGCATTCGGTTCTGGTTTTCGAGGGAACATGAACTGAACTGAATTTCAGGTAGAGAATCAAAGTTAAGACATAGCACCCAAAATAGCTAAAATTCAACTCAAGATCAGTTCATCTAAACTAGATCAAGTTCACCAGCACTGAACTTATTTCACGAACTGCGTTCATATGCTCTCGGTTCTGCCCAACCCTGGTCCCGAGCCCTGTTTTGCTGCCATTCGAAATAAAATCGTGAAGTTCAAAGACCAAAAAATCGATGCTCATCGATGGACATGACACAATACTAAAATGATCTTCGGTGTTCATTACGACTAATTTTATACGCGCTCACCCGTGGAGCTCGGGGAAATCTAACTCTAGAACTTGGACATCTTACAAACTTGCAGCTTGAGCTTTGGAACTAGAGATCGTGAGGTCCCTCTTTGCTCTGAAGTCTGCTTTGAACAAGACAGATCTAAAATTATTTATTTTCGCAGCTGCCAACCGCGCCCCCCCCCCCCNCCCCCCTTTTTCCCAAAATGTGCACTGATTTTCTCCACTCCCTGGGGAGTATACAGTGCCACGGTCATTTACAGGCGCTGATCACTAGCATTCTGATAACATCTTTCACTGCCTATAATAAAGCCACTAATCCCTTTTCAGACAGGTGGACTGAGGAAAATGTGACTTAAATGCTTTCACAAGGCACTTAGTTACAACACGACCATGGTCGGGAATCGAATCCACAATCCTTAGATCTTGAGTCCAACACCGTAACTGTTCGGCCATGCTGTATCCTTTTCATATCCTGTCTCTATCTCTCTAAAAGATACATCTATTTCAATTTTTTTTTTAACATAACATTAACAACAGCAGCAACCTGTAGGCTCGAGATTTAAATGTTTTATATTTTTGTTTCAGAATCCATACAACTACCCATACCGAGGCCCCAATTCTCATGGACCTTTGGATTATGCAAGCCCTATACAAGGGGGGCCCAATGGTGACCCCCAAGGTCTCGAGGGGTCCCCATCACCCCATTCGCCATCACCAGGGGAACCCCAATCAACGGGAATGGGCCCCAACAATCAGGGGGCCAAATCCTTGCGACCACCGTATGAGTGGATGAAACCATCAGCTGCCTTGCCCCAAGCCGGTAAGAAGAGTATTTTTCTTGAGGCCATAAGGACTGAGACACACACAGATAAACGAACAGTATGATCTTACGACCGACTGATGAACTCACCCCCTTTTCATTCATTCATTCATTCATTCATTCATTCATTCATTCACTCACTCACTCACTCACTCACTCACTCACTCACTCACTCACTCACTCACTCACTCACTCACTCACTCACCTAAATACGGCCTCATCCTCTTAGATCCAGTCTTCCTCCCTCATCTCCCTCTCACCTTCCACCCACTTGCATGTCTCAAACTGCTATTCGGAGTCACATGTCCAGACATTTAATGAACAAGTTTAACAAGTTCAACAAATTTATTAGGAATAGGCCCAGATCACATGGGCAAAATACAATATGCAACGGGATACACATGGGCATTTAAAGCACTGTAACTACTAACTTCACACATGTTCACAATATAGGCTGCTGGTACATTCACATTACTCTACTCCTGCTATGGTTTTGATTATTACACGTTTCTCGCTGCCTAAGTGGTCGAGAGGTATGTCACATGTCTTCAGTCATGAACGGCTGTAGTTCGCTCCTCTGACGATATCATTCTACTTCCTACTAATAAGTCACACACTCATTCCGACCGCACACTCTTTCTGACCGCAATTTTTATCATGGCATAATTCCATTATGGGCAAAGATCTTCAACAATAATGATCTATAGTATCATCAGTATGGATGGTGGCGACCGTTGTTCTCTTGCTATGATGGCTTATTGTCATTTCTAATGCATGATACGCTTATAGCACATTATACTCATCCTTGAAATTTCACTACTCTTTCTTGACTATTAGTATTACTTCTTCTTTCTTATCTGCAGTAACTACTTAATTTTTTTTTTCTGTCTGGATATTTTAGAACTTATGGATGTAATACAATAATGGGATAAGGAAGGTTGAGGAGAGAGTGTAGTAGAAATTTAAGGTGGGGCGGGTAAAGGGAGGAGAAATCAATTTAGCCACAATCTACAGTGTTGCTGTTTTCTTTGTTACTTCACCTTGTGTAGCACACCGTAATATACTCCATCTGTCTGTTTACTACAGGAAGATATTTTTTTTTTATACGGCTACTCCTACAGTCCTACAGTGATGAATTTGACCGTTTCGTATACATTTTATAAAAATCGTTCGTTCGTTTGCTTTCTTTACCGTCGATTAAAGTGTTAGCCCTGCTCGCCGATACAAAAGTCAGTCGACCATAACCATGGTGAAGAAGGCGAGGAGTCAAGGCTGCTCGTGTTCTCCCTGTCATTATTAACTACATTCTTTTTCCAAAAGAAAGACAACTGGTGTCCAGAAGTTTTCCATATAGTCTATTACAAGTGTCATTTTCATTGATCAGTCGAACTCCCAGTATAAACAAGTCAGTCAGCTCTATGTAAACAAA
The DNA here is from genome assembly GCA_033807755.1 of Ellobium chinense. Classification (NCBI taxonomy): domain Eukaryota; kingdom Metazoa; phylum Mollusca; class Gastropoda; order Ellobiida; family Ellobiidae; genus Ellobium; species Ellobium chinense. The sequence goes on along the minus strand of JAWQUT010001024.1, from coordinate 78,252 downwards.
CAAATGTCATGTCCGGTACGACACGTTGGTGTCATGATTTGGTAGGGGCGTGCGGGTAGGAGGATGGTGTGGGACCATCATGGTGAAGTACAAAATGATATTCACATTTTTAATGTTAACTCCGTTTGTTTGCATCTGTCGATCGTGGAAAATATAAATATCTTGACGGATATGACATTTGAAGTCCTTGTTATAGCACACTAAATAAGGACAACAATATAATTATGACGTTTGTCTTCAGCAACACGCCTTATACCATTTCCGGGTTTATGAACAAATTAATGAGTCTTGCCAAGGCTGAGTGAAATCGGTACAACTCCTGCCAGAATGAAAGAAGAATGAGTTCATCTTTCATACATGATAGTGGTACCATGGTAGAAAGGTATTTATGCAGTCCATAAATATGTTGTTAATGTAGAATGCTGGGTATTTATGTAGCCGCTTTTGCGTTGTAAAAAGAAAAAAAAAGCAACAACATTGCTTAATGCTTTCATTATGAAATGTGCAGTGAAAATGAAACATTGCCTTTGCTTTCCCGGATAACAAAAATAAGTTTAACCAAAGAAAAAAAGAGTTACAAACTCCTTTAAGGAGTAAACAATTATTGGAACACATATAACAACAACTGAGTGACACTGAAGGACAAATGAAACAAATTATAATCCCAATTTTTTTTTTTACTCGAGCGCTCTGTCACAAAAGTAAACATTTAATGAACCTAACCCAGAGCAATAAAGGTTTAGAAGGAGAACCAAGGAAAGGTGAAAAAAAAAAAAGCGAGATACTCATTACCAACCAGTTCCATTAAAACACAAAATTTTATGATTTTCCTTTTTGTCTTACATATGTGGCACTGGTTTTGCGCGGCGCCTTCCTAATCGACTTTGGTTTTGTGCCATCAAAAATAGCTATTTTGTCACAAACTTTTGCATCGACTTGTTCCATATGCATAAGACATGTGCTTCCCGCCCTCCATCACCCTCCAGTCCAGTGACTTTGTTATTAAATTTGATTGCACCAATCGATTCTTTGGTAAACAAGTCTAATAACTATCAGTCGAACAAGGTTTTCGAGTACAGTGGCGCAAACCCAAAATAGTGCAAAACCAAGGCCTTCCGGGGCTCTGCGGAGCAAAACTAATAGGACCGCCTTACACTGTCAGTTGTCACTGTCAGTATGAAACTGTGGGTTTTAGGTATTGTCAT